>PVKC010004542.1:0-35441 GCA_004027635.1 Crocidura indochinensis
GTTCATGAGCACAGAGCCATGAATAAGACCTGAGAACAGCTCTGTGCCTTTTGGCCATCTGTTATGTCTTTTTTTTTAAATGTCAATTTAAATATTCCTCTTCTTTTAAAATCTGCTTTTGTAATTGTCATTGAGTAGTTATTTAATGTCTTTTGGAAAGTAACCTCCTGTTGGGTGTTCAATTTACAAATATCTATTTCCATTCATTCGGTCATAAGTTTGTTTTGATGATTAAAAAAAGTACAGAAACTTTTTAGTTTGATGCAATTCTTATTTATTTACCTTTGTTTTTATTTCCCTAGCTGTAGAAACAAATTCCAAAGATTTTCTTCTAGTTTTATTTAGTCATTCATCTATTGAGGGGCATCTAGGCTGTTTCCAGAATCTGGCTATTGTAAACAACACTGCAATGAATATAGGTGTGAGGAAGGGATTTTTGTATCGTATTTTTGTGTTCCTAGGGTATATCCCTAGGATTGGTACAACTGGATTGTATGGGAACTCAACTTCCAGTTTTTGGAGGAATCTCCATATCGCTTTCCATAAAGGTTAGACTAGACAGCATTCCCACCAGCAGTGAGTAAGAGTTCCTTTCTCTCCACATCCCCGCCAGCACTGCTTGTTCTCATTCTTTGTGATGTGTGCCAATCTCTGTGGTGTGAGACGGTACCTCATAGTTGTTTTGATTTGCATCTTCCTGATGAGTAGTGATTTGGAGCATTTTTCATGTACCTTTTAGCCATTTGTATTTCTTTTTTGCATTTTCTCAGAACCACTTTCTCCATAAAATCATAAATGGCTGTTCAATTTTGTTAAATGATTTTTTAATATTTATTAAGATGATAATACTAGGGGTTAGGAGGTGGCGCTGAAGGTAAGGTGCCTGCCTTGCCTGCGCTAGCCTAGGATGGACCGCAGTTCGATCCCCCGGTTCCCACATGGTCTCCCAAGCCAGGAGTGACTTCTGAGCGCATAGCCAGGAGTAAGCCCTGAGCGTCACCGGGTGTGGCCCAAAAACCAAAAAAAAAAAAAAAAAAAAAAGATGATAATACTAGTTTAGTCTTTTATTGTGTTAGGATGGTATATCATAGTGATTAATTTGCAGATGTTGAACTATCCTTGCAACTCTGGAATGAATTTCATCTCATGATAATATATCATTTTTTCATTATTTTCTGTTCAATGCCAGGGTTGAAACTCAAGATCTCATGTATGTAAGACTGGTGATCTACTATTGATTTTTGATCCAAGTCCATATGCATTTGTGAAAATTTTTCAGTAATATTTTGTTGAGGAATTTAACATTTGTGTTTATTGGGAATATTAATCAGTACATTTTTTTCTTGTGCTATACTTACCTGAATTAAGTGCTAGAATAATGTTAGTTCAGTAAAGTGAGCTTGATTATGGAACTGTTCCCTCCTATTCTATTCTTGAAAAAGGTTTGGTAACGGCTGGGATTAATTTTTATTTGAATGTTTGATGCAATTCATTTATTAAGCCATATGGTTCTAGACTTTTGTTTGTTGGGAAGTATTTGATTAATGATTCCATGTCTACTAGTAATATGTTCAAATTTCTTCATTATTCAATATTGGTAGATTGTATGTTTCTAAGAATTTGCCTGTTACTTTTTTTGTTCAATTCGTTGTCTAATAATATGCAAAAATAAAATTTAATCTTTTTCTTTCTTTCTTTCTTTCTTTCTTTCTTTCTTTCTTTCTTTCTTTCTTTCTTTCTTTCTTTCTTTCTTTCTTTCTTTCTTTCTTTCTTTCTTTCTTTATTTTAGCTACATCTCTTGAGAGACACTAATTAAAACAACTTAATGTGCTCTCTCATTTCTTTATGTTCACACAACTCTTTATAATATGTATGTATGACTTCGTGGCTTGGATTTGTACTTTGAAATTTATCTTGAAAGATTCAAGATATAAGTCTTTCTTATTATTTTCAATATTAGTACAATTTATGAATTTTCAAAATTTATTCCAGTGTTTTTGGTATTAGTAGGTAGTCTATTATAAAAGTTTTCAAAATATTAAAAGGTAAAACTATGAAAATAGCTCATGGGTTAAAGGAATATGCACAAGGACCTGAGTTTCACCCTCAATACAATGTGATCATTCAAGCACCAGGTATAGCCCTGGTGGCCCTCAGCACCATTAAACCTGATCAGTTCTACTCTGCCAGGCCCTAACATTGGACCATTAGTTTTTGCTTAAATATAGCCAAGAGTAGCCTAGGGACTACAAATATTCTTAGGTACATATTCTTAGCTATTGACTGTTTCATTTTTATGGTATATTTCCTCACACAATTTCAGGTTCAGAGGGTAGTATTTTTTATAATTTTAACAGACTTTCCCATATTACTTTCTAAAAACGGTAAAAAAAATCATAGTTGCTCTAGTAATGTTGAAGAATATATTTTCTCACTTTTCTCTGTCCACCTCTGCTTTATCCTTTTTAAATTTTCACCTGTCTAATGAGTAACCATTATGAATTTAATTACCTTCTTCTTGATTTTTAATGATGTTTGGCATCTGCTTGGATTACTGTTCCACAAAATTTTCTTGTCAGTCAATTATAAATGTGTATTCTAGGTTCATTTTTCTTATATATATTTAAATTTTTATTTTATTGAAACAATTGTGATCTATAGACCTTACTAGTTGAACTTCATATATACAGTGAGTCAGGGTCATTCCCACCATCAGTGTCAAAAGAAAGTCTCTTCCTGCTCAGAACCTGAGAAGAAGCCTACCATGTGGTCTTTACAACATGACATCACTCCTTGTTCAGAACTCAGATCCAACATTCCCTCCTCTTCTTATGAACCTGAGTTAAATCTTTGACTCTCCTTAAGGTTCCTCATCCTTGTCCCTACTTGTTGGCACATACTGGGACTAAGCTTAGCACAAGAATCTTAATCAGGGAGGTTTACCTGGGTGATTGAATCACTGTTCATACCACATGGCAGAATCTTCCCATTGCTTTTCTTGCTCCTGCAAACTAGTCTTCACCTGCTGCAGCGTCTCATGGGTGACTCCTGACTTGTTAGTAGAGAAACATTGTTTAGGTTTAGTCTCCATTTATTCTGGAGAGCAACTTTTTTTTTGTTTGTTTTGTTTTTGTTTTTGGGTCACACCCGGCAGTGCTCAGGGGTTACTCCTGGCTCCATGCTCAGAAATTGTTCCTGGCAGGCACGGGGGACCATATGGGGCACCGGGATTCCAACCGATGAGCTTTTGCATGAAAGGCAAACGCCTTACCTCCATGCTATCTCCCGGGTCCCCTGGAGAGCAACTTTAGCTAACATCCCAATCAGCGTCCATTTGTTTGGAGAGTTCAGCTTGTTCTCCCTCACCCTTCCCCATCAGGTATGACACCTGGTGTGAGAGAATGACCATGATGCAAAACTCATATGGGTTTGCAAAAACAGTGACAAACACACAGGGGTCAGACCCTTGATACATAAAGCCTTGTCCTATTCAGTCCCCGATGGGAATTACTTTCCCATGCAACTGTATTAGACTCTACAGTCTCATTGAAATAGTACAGGTAAAGGGAGGGCACCCTTATGGCCTCTCCAGGGATTGGTAAGAGGCACATGCCCATGCCTTGTATTCACTAAAGGGTGTTCCTCCCCTCAGTCCAGGGGCAGCAAGAGTCTTGTCTGGACCACTGCCCTCATTCTTATGGTCTTGAGTGCCTCTTCACCTTCAGTTACTGGGCCAGGAAGAGGTATAGGGTTATGGGCTTACATTGGCATTTGAAGGCAGTGTTGAGCTGCTGACTCCCTCCTTCTTACTTGCCTTAATTTTTTGTTCCGCACTAGGAAGTTATGCTGTGCACATTCTCTTAAAGGCCCTACTGAGGAAGCTCAGGTTAACAGCACTCCCAAAATTCTGCCTGAGAGCTCCAACCTTAGACTCAGATTCCAGCTCCCTCTGTACTGCCAGGTGGGTTCCTTGACAGATTCTGCAGAGAAAATCCTTCTCCCCATAGTGAACTCCCTCTGTACAAACATAAAATGAGAATGCTCTTGGAGCAACTTCCCTATCCCAGAACCCAAATCCAAGGGTTGGTATCCATTTTTTTTTAAATTATTTTTTAAAGAAAATATATTACATTGTTGACATAATACATTTGTTTCAGGATGACAGAAAGCAGAGTTATTAAGAAGTAGAAAGAGAACAGAGAATTAAAAAAATGGAAGAAGGGGAGAGAGTTCATTAGCAGTTATATTTAACACTTATACCTCAGTAGGAGGAGATCTTCTAAAGCATATCCAGAAACATCAAAAAAATTACATAAATCAAAGTTTAGGTTAGGTATCCCCAGGTTGAGTTTAACCCACACCCCTCCATGTACATTCTGGGTAAGAGGGTGTTTACTCTTGCTGGTTGTCCTGCCGTCCTTGTAGTCACTGCTGCAGTCAGCAGGAAGGCTAGGACTATCTGCCTTCTGTTCTGGTCTTGGGAGCTGAGTCAGCTGGATCTGCAGGGGCCCTCCTTATTCAGGTTGAGACTCCACTGCAAAAGAGGTTCCCACTTCTTCTTCAATCCTGCAACTAAAACAGCTGTTGGGGTGGAGAGAACAACAAAAGACCCTAAAATCCAATTTCCTTTCCTGCACTGGGTCAGACAGAGATGAAGAAATGTCTCCTACACCTGGTGCTACTTCTTTCCCACTAACATTACCAAGGGAAATCATAATTTTTGTTCCTTCTTTCCTTGTACCACCAGTTATTGCTAAATGTCACTGTCTGGTTAATTCTTGCTACTTGCCCCAATCTCTGTGATAGATAAGCATATTTTTCCAATTGATGCCAATGGCCTTAGCTCACTGAATTCCTGTGGCCCTTCTTTGCTCTTATTCCCCTAAATGTTTTCCTGATGACCTTCCTGTTCCATAGAGATTTCACTACCTTAGAAGTCATTAAAAGGGACTGTGACCAAAGGTTCGTCTTCTGTAACTTCTTCAGTCTCTACCTAAGAAGGAGTAAAATATCATACCTTGAATGAGCAATTAACTGGTTAAGTTGTTCAGTTTCAACACCTAAAAAGGATCAGATCAATTAGACAGGGGAATATTACTTAAACCAATCAGGCCCCTGGAGCAGTTAATGGTCCTCTCTATCCTAGTTATTTGTAATACCACAGAAGTTAAAAACAGAAATCAAAGCATAATAGTATTATACTTATGGCCTGAGCATTTACAGCTTTCAGTTCTTTATGACCTGGTCTATTACAACTAGTAAACACACTTCCACATAGGTTACCCAAGAGGAGTGGGCTTTTATTTAAGCCCACTAGAATGCATTTAATTTAATCAGCTACAAAAATAGTTTTGCTTCCCACCTTCACCTTGAACCATGTCAGATATTTTAATAATCCTTATTTGTTACTTTTTTTTGGTTTTTGGGGCCACACCTGTTTGATGCTCAGGGGTTACTCCTGGCTAAGCGCTTAGAAATTGCCCCTGGCTTGGGGGGCCCATATGGGACACCGGGGGATCAAACTGTGGTCCTTCCTTGGCTAGCGCTTCAAAGGCAGACACCTTACCTCTAGTGTCACCTCACAGGCCCCTTTGCTTGTTACTTTGCATAAACACCACAATACTGGAGAAATCTCCATCTGGGACATCCCAGTATATACAAAGAATTTCTGAGGATTGTTAAGGACAGAGCAGGCGGTTCACCAATAAAGGCATTAATACGTTACCTGTCATGTCAGGGTTACCCAGGCTTTGGCTGATGTAGAGATGAGAAGGTCAGTTCAGTACACTGACCTGAAGGATGGCCTTGGGCATATCACCCTCTATAGCAATGCCCTAGCGGTCTTCTGCCCCACCCCTCTTCAGGGTTGGGAGAGATTCTGATCCCTAGAACTTTTCTTGAGGCTGAGAACAGAGCTGTGGCCAGTTGGTGCAGATTCAGAAACTCCTAGAAGATCTCCGATTTCCTCAGGCCATTCCACCTTTATGGCCACCCTGTTACACAAGTCAAGTGCTTAACAGTAGGGACCTTCTTGTCACTCAACCCCTTTCAACACTGTTCTTTAGAAAGAGGGCTCTGGAGTCCCCTAGCTGACTTTTAAGATTTCCTGTCTGCATGAGGAATGATCCCCACTACAGAGAGAAAATCTTCCTGACTTTATTTATGGAAATCAACATAATGCCATAAAATATCAAACATATTGAAGGTGTCAAGAAAAGAGGAAAAGCAATGTTTTTCAATTTGCAGAACACACAGAACAGCTATTATGCATATAATTTTATTCTATTCTATTTTATTTTATTTTGGGGTCACACCCAGCAGTGCTCAGTAGTTATTCCTGGCTCTATGCTCAGAAATCGTTCCTGGCAGGTGCAAGGGACCATATAGGATGCTGGGATTCGAACCACCGTCCTTCTGCATGCAAGGCAAACGCCTTACCTTCATGCTATCTCTTCACTCCTATTTTGTTTTATTATTTTATTTTATTTTTTTTCACAGTAGTATTTAAGGTACATAGTGACAATGAATCAGGGCCATTCCCACCACAAGGGTTGTCCTCCTCCCTCCACCCCTTTTCCCAGCATATGACCCATATCTCCCCTTTGTCCCCTGGAATGCTAGTGAAACTGTTCCCCTCTGTATATACTTCATTGTAGATAGGGTATCTATTCTGTTGTTGACTTTAGGTTTGATATTTAAGTCGGATCATTTTTGAATTCCACTCAATGTTCATATGGCTATTTGGTCCTGGTACCGTTCATTTTTATTTCTGCCTGCAATTCATGAGATAGAACAAGATGATTCACGTTGTGTTGTTCTGCTGGAAGAAGACAAAGAAAAAAGGATAGCAGCTACCAAAAAATAAAAAACACCCAGCAGCAAAAGAATCACCAAATAATAACAAGAGTGTAAAAGGAAGGAAAAGAACAAAAATGAAGATAAAAGAGAAGTAAAAAAAAGAGAGAAAAAGAGAAAAAAGGAGTGCTGATGTGGCAAGGTTTTGTGCTCCCCCACTTTTTTTTTCCCCAACATTTTTTTTATTTTGATCACAGTGGCTTACAAATCATTCACATTAGTATTTCAGGTACATATTAACATTGAATCAGGGGAATACCCACCACCAGGTTTGCCCTCCCATCTTCCTCATTCCCTTTCTGCATCCCCTATCCTCCACCATCACCCCCAGGCCGCTTCCCCACTTTTTTTGCATAGGCACAGTATGTATTGGGGAAGTAAGAAAGAGAATTCCCTTGGTCTAAGAGATTCAGGGTTTCTCTGTCCTTGAAGCATACTGTCATGGGAGCAACTATTGGGTCCAAACATGCTCATTACCACACCCCAAGGTTTTTTTTTGTGGTGCCAGGAAACTTTTTGTTCAGTTGTGGATGATAAAAATTAGTCCTCTGTAGCTAGATATGTTGGTATTTGCACTGGTCATAGGACAAGGTCTAGGATAGAGTCTTTACAGTTCTAGAAGTTCTGTTTCATCATTGTTTTTGTAATCAATCTTCTGTAATAAGTGGTCTTGGTTTTTGCTCAGATCCTAGGCCGAAGACTAGGATAGATATTATGCATATAATTTTAAATAGCATTTGAAAATGATTGATTTCCTGTAATCTAAAGATCCAATTATTCTTTTTTTATATAAGAATCTTTATTTAACAACTTGATCTAAGGGCAGATTGTCTTACCTTACCACCTAACGATAAGATGAAATTAGAAGACATGTCATCTTTTGATCTGTGCAAAAGTTAAGATCACTGACTACAGAAGACTGACTGTGACAACCATGACTGGGCAGAACTTATCCTGGGACCAATAAAAAAAAGTCCCTAGTCCAGACTTTGGCCTACAATCTATACAACAACCAAGATCTCTAATTCCAGAGGTCTGACTGTGACAACCTCAATTGAGCAAATCTTCTGGAGACATAATAAAAGACTCCATTCTAGACTTCATTTTAGGATTGGTGCAAAAACCAAGACCACTAACTACAGAAGACTGATTAAAACAACAGTGATGGAACAGAACTTCTAGAACTGTAAAGAAAAACAGCATCCTATGCTCTATCCTATGACCTGTGTAAATACCAAGATCTCTAGTTAAAGGGCTTGATCTCATCATCCATGACTGAGCAGATATTTTTCAGACACCACAAAAGGACCTAGGGGAGAGTAAAAGAACAGGTACGAAGCCTGGAATTATGACATGACAGTATACTTCAAGGATAGAGAAATCCTGTATCTCTTAGGCCAAGGAAATTCCCTTTCTAACCTCTTATGTGCCTATGCAAAAAAATGTAAAAATAAATTTTTTATGCGATTGTTGTTGTGTGTTTTTGTTCCTGTGTTTTGATTTATGTTTTTGCGCTGTTTTGTTTTTATTTCGGGACCGGAATTATTGTTTGGTTGTTGTCTTTATTGCTTTATTTTCGGGTTTTCAGTTTGATATTTTTTTGTATTCTTGTTATGTTTTTCTTCCCTTTCCCCTTTTTCTTTTAAACTGATATTTATAGCCTCTGTCTAGAAGAACTCCTCCTGTTTCTTGCTTGTTTGATTTTTGCCCCCGCCCTTTTTCTTCTTTCATTCAAACAGAACCACATAAATTGAATCATATTGTTCTGCTTCACAAACTGAGGGGAAAATTATGAAGGGTACCAACACCAGTCATATGAACATTGAGTAGAAATAAAAAATGATCAGACTTAGGTACCAAATCCAAAGCCAATGACAACAGGATTGATACCCAATCTGCAACAAGCAAGACACAGAGAGGATCACTTATACTAGCAGCACAGGGGGCAAAGGAGAAGGATATGGGATGCATGCTGGGAATGGGAGGGGACAACATTGGTGGTGGAAATGCCCCTGATTCAATGTCACTATATACCTAAAATTTTACTGTGAATGATTTGTAATCCACTTTGGTCAAAATAAAAATTATTATAAAACAAACAAGCAAACAAACAAAAAACAAACAGCAAAAAACCTTCCAAAATAAAAGAATATTTAAGAACCATGATTACAACAAGCATGATTGTAGTTGAATTTTATTCATAAACAGAACACCCCCCTTCACCAGTGCAACATTCCCACCACCACTTGCACCCCTCCCTCGTGTCCCAAATCTGCCTGTATTCGAGACAAACATTCTACTTCTCTCATTCATTAACACTGTCATGCTAGTTTTTAGTGTAGCTATTTCCCTAACTGCACTCAACACTCTTTGTGGTGAGCTTCACATTGTAAGCTGGTCCTTCTGGCCCTCATCTCTATTGTCTCTGGGCATTATTACAATAGTGTCTTTAATGAATGAGGCTATTCAGTCTCTCTCTCTCCCTCTGACTTATTTCATTCAACATTTAGATTTCATGTACATCTATGTATAGGGAAATTCCATGACTTCATCTCTCCTGATGGCTGCATAATAGTTCATTGTATATAAGTACTACAGTTTCTTTAAACATTCATCTGTTGAAAGGCATCTTGGTTGTTTCCAGAGTCAGGCTATTGTAAATAGTGCTGCAATGAGGAAGAAATTTTTGAGTTTGTTTTTTTGTTTTGTTTTTTGTTCTTATGGTATATTCCTAGGAATGGTATAGCTGGATTGTATGGGAGCTCAATTTCCAGTTTTTTGAGGAATCTCCATATTGTTTTCCAGAAAGGATGGACTAGACTGCATTCCCACCAGCAGTGAATAAGAGTTCCATTTTCACCACATCCCTGCCAGCACTGATTGTTCTTTTTCTTTGTGATATGTGCCAGTCTCTGTGGCATGAGAAGGTACCTCATCATTGTTTTGATTTGCACTTCTCCAATGATTAGTGATGTGGAGCATTTTTCATGTGTCTTTTGGACATTTGTATTTCTTTGAGGAAGTGTATGTTTATTTCTTCTCCCCATTTTTGATGGGTTAGATTTTTAAATAAATCCTTACTTAAGCACCATGATTACAAGCATGCTTGTAGTTGAGTTTCAGTCATAACAGAATACCCTCCTTTACCAGCATTGCTCTGGTGAAAATCCAATTTTTCTAAGGCACTGTAACATGAGTCTAGAAAATTTTTGCTCCTTTTCCATATAATACAATATACAAAACATTAGGTTATTTCTAATTTAGAGATATACATCCAACTCAGATCACTGGAGGCTTTTGTTGTTCGGTGTTCCAGCCTTTCCCGAGGAAAGACCAGCTTCCAAAGTTAGCAGCCTAGATCCCAGCACTAAGGCCCTAGGAGAGAAGCTTTAAATTGCCTACTGCCAATTTGGAACTAAATTGCTAAACATTCTTGTACCTATCAGGACCAAATTGTTCTTTATGATACTTGTTAAAGACCTTTAAACTAGATCTCTTGATTCCTTTAGATTTTCACAATCTAATACCATCGAGATTTTCACATTTAAGCTATCTTTAAACCAGCATTAAGTTTGATGTGATAAATTTGACATGGAATTGAATTACCTTAACAATATCATGCACTCAAAATTAAGAATATTGTTTAAAACGGTCAACCACAATAATTTGCAACATTTTCCACCTACTGTAATTCTTCATTCTTAGAAACCTGTAAAGTCAGAGAAATTTTCTCCAGTAGAAAATTTAAAAAGGTCCCAATTTTTCCTTCCTGAATCCCCAGTCATTAGCAAAAATATTCTCCCTTAGCCAAATCTTTCCTTTGATATGTAAAGGACCCACCTGGATCACTCTGCTCTACCCTAGCCCCCACCAGGTGGAGTTTATTTTAGGATTACAGACAATAAACTCTAAACTCTAGGGGGGAGGGGAGGCTGAGAAAGTTTTCCATTTCAGACAAGGAGAAAATCCTAATCTTGCTGTAGCCTGCTCAGATTGTTTTTTTTTTTTTTTAAAGACCATCTTTTCCCTTTCTTTCCTCTTTCCAGCCATTTTTCAACCTAAAACATGGCAAGGCAAATAGCTTCCATAAACTTTTCGATTCTGCCCTTCCCCCTCTCTATATACACATGCAGATAACTTTATCTTCCTTTGCCCTCAATTAAGCATGGCAGGAAAGTGGCTCAGATGGTTGCAAAGTCTAAATTTTCTTCAGGAAAATTTATGTTCTTGATGGCCAGTGAGAAAAGCCCAGAGTTTATGACCCTCCCTGCTGCTCTCTGCCCTGTCCCTAGTAGAGAAATATCATACTTACAAGTCAAGTTACACAAAGACACACAAGGCCAACACAACACATAATTTCTGCTGAACCCAAACCAAATTTCACCAAACCTAAGGGGTTGGCTTCTCCCTAGAATTTCTCTCCATTTTCTGATCAGACAAGTCAAAGAAAACACAGAATGACAAACATAAAGGCACAGAGTGACTGAAACTCTCATTGGAGTTAAAACCCTGAAGGACCATGTTGCACCCAAACCCATATATCACTCCCAGCACTGGACACAAAGATAGATACTGAAGTCCCTGGTGGCACTCAAACCCATGGGACACTTAGTGGGGCTCAAACAATGTGGTGTCATCCCTGGAAAGCTGGGGTGTCCCTGCAGCATCCTGCCCTGGGGAGCAATACTGTGTCCAGGTTCTTCCCCTTGGGCAATTCCCTAGAGCTCCATTTCCTTAGGCCTTTACATACCTCAAGGGTGTCCTGGAGTATGTTCATGGGACGTAGGTGGCCTTCTTGGCGACTGAGTCATCATCAGTTCTCTCTTAAGAGAGCCCCTAAATGCTCGGGTCTGGAGTAGAAGAGACCACACAACTGGAATAATACTTAATACTTTAATACTTTAATTGGATTAATACTTTAATCCAATTGCCAAAAACGGCCCCACACTGACCAGCCAGGGTCATCTCCCAAAGGAGATGAGCCCAAGATAATTTTTATATCGTGTATCTCTCTCTCTCTCTCTCTCTCTCTCTCTCTCTCTCTCTCTCTCTCTCTCTCTCTTTATTTTTTGGGCCACACCCGGTGACACTCAGGGATTACTCCTGGCTATTCGCTCAGAAGTCGCTCCTGGCAGGCACGGGGGACCATATGGGGAACCAGGGGATCGAACCTCGGTCCGTCCTAGGTTAGTGCAGGCACCTTATCTCCAGCGCCACCGCCCGGCCCCATCATGTATCTCTCTATTTACAGATTTTGAATTTCCTCTATTTTTTATATATTATAATTTCTGTTATTAATATTTAAGAAACCTGTAACTTGTCTCATAAAGCTTGTGGGTCAAATTGTACTTTCTTTCCAGTTATTTAAGTATCACAGTTTTGTCTGGTCAATTTGTCTTTTCTCTAGCCAATTAAGTTTTCACAAACACTAGTACTTGGTCCTAAATTTTTTTCCTCTAGTCAACCAGTGATTTATCTATTGGCAGGGCTAGCTCTGTAATTTTTGTTTTGGTTTTGAGCCCACACTCAATAATGATTTGGGCTCACTACTGTATCTGAGCTTACAGGTCACTCCATAGGTAGTCTTAGGAAGCTTATGAGATACTAGGAATAAAACCTTGGTTGGCAGCATACAAGGCAAGTGCTCTAGTTGTGTACCTGACCACATCTGTGATATTTTTTTTAACGCTGATTATCCTGATGTCCACTATACCCAAAACTTATTATTTTGTGTAATTTTCTACATTTATATTTAAAATATTTTTATTAAGAGGTAAGATAGTTGGGGTTTATGATTATAATTAAATGTATTCCCTAATTTTCAGTGGTTTGAGAGTTTCACATTGCTTTCAGGGGTCTCAAACTCATGGCCTGCGGGCCGCAAACAGCCCTCTGTACATTTTGCTGCCCTGCCCTAGAGGAATCTTTTTTTGTTTTGTTTTCTTTTAGTTGTTTGGGTCACACCCCCCAATGTTCAAGGCTTACTACTGACTTTGCACTCAAGGATAAACCCAACTTTGTCTCTTGTGGCCCTCAAGTAAATTGAGTTTGAGACCCCTGTTTAGGTCTTGTGTTAGATGTAATGCAATAGAACTAATTTTCTTTAAATTGGCATTATATCTACTTTGTTACATTTTCTTTTAAGAGCAAAGCAACTCAGTAAGAGGAATACAAGTGGAAGGAAAAGTGTAAAATCATTAATATTAGCTGACCCTGCCAGTAGGGTTATGAAGTCATTGTTTTTGCATAAATTTTCCATAAATTCTAAGTTTTCATGTGTTATATTTTAATGATAAAAATTAATAGGACTTATTATTTTATTCTTTTGGAGGTGATGGATTGGGCCATACTTGGCTGTGTGGCTCTATATTGAGGAATCATTTCTAGAAGTGCTCACATGACCATATGGTACTGGGGATCAAACCAGGATCAGCTATGTATGAATCAAATACCTTACCTTTTATGTTATCTTTCTGATCCCCAAACCTTAACAATTTAATTCTTTTTTTAATGAAATGGACAAAATTTTGTTTAGGAAAAGTACATTGTTTTGGAAAATTAAATTATTATGTATGAACTTATATTCAATGTTACATTATAGAGAATGGTTTCATATATAACTCTATGGATCTATTCCTATACAATAATTCTTTTTTTGGGGAGGGTTGGGTCACACCTGGCAATGCTTTGGGGTTACTCCTGGCTCCACTCTCAGAAATTGCTCCTGGCAGGCTAGGGGGACCATATGGAATGCTGGGATTTGAACCAATGACCTTATGCATAAAAGGCAAATGCCTTACCTCCATGCTATCCCTCCTGCTCTCACATTTATTCTTAAGGAAAAATGGCGGTGATGTGAGAAGTGAGTATTGGTATGTAAGGAAACATTTCCTACTACTCACTTTTTCCAGCAGAACACCTAACTGAAAGTGACAATCCATTGGATGTTTGATGAGTAACAGATGCTGTAACTGTTATTACAAAACATAATATATTCAGATGACAAAATAATACTTCTTCTATGTTATAAAGTGAGAAAATAGGGACCCTGGAGATAGCATGGAAGTAAGGCGTTTGCCCTTCATGCAAAAGGTCATCGGTTCGAATCCAGGTGCCCCATATGGTCCCCCATGCCTGCCAGGAGCAATTTCTGAGCATGGAGCCAGGAATAACCCCTGAGCACTGCCGGGTGTGACCCAAAAACCAAAAAAAAGAAAAAAAAAGAAAAAAAAAGAGAAAATAATTAATTTCTGTTGATGAATAAACAGCAGACAGAATACTTGCTTTGCATGCATCAGGCCTGGCTTGAATCTCTGGTACAATCTCTGGTATAATTCTCTCAAGCCTACCAGAAGTGATCCTGAGTGCCGAGCTAAGAGTAACCCCTGAGTCCTGCTGGTCCAAAAAACAAACAAACAAACAAACAAAAAAAACTTGTTGGTTAGAATATGCAAAATATATAATCTTGGGGCCACAGTGGTGGTGCAAGCTGTACAGCATCTGCCTTGCCTGTGCTAGCCTAGGATGGACCAAGGTTCAAACCCCTGGCATCCTATATGGTCCCCCAAGCCAGGAGAGATTTCTGAGCGCATAGCCAGGAGTAATCCCTGAGCGTCACTGGGTATGGCCCCCAAACCAATATATATATATATATGTATATATATATTATATATTATATTTTCTTCTTGAATCAGCAATTTAAGAAATTGGATTCTCTTTAGAAAAGTAACTTGATTTTCATCTACTTACACAAAGGTGGAAAACCAGTATATGATTTACAATGAAGAGCCCATGCTCATGTTCAAATTTCAGCACTGATCATAGAGATAAGTGCTTAGTAAGTTCTCAAGTGTAATTGGCAAGTTAGTAAAAAATGTTCGGTTAGTTTTAATCATCATAGAATTGAGTATGTTTAAATGACTCATTTAAAAAATTCATGGGGCTATTGTCTTTCTATCTTTTACTAAAATATCATACGTGACCTGAGAGTAAAAAATGTGCAACTCTTCTTGGCTGAGAGCAGAGTTGATGATGTGAATTTTACTGAAGAAATGACTGAAAAGTAGGTTATGGTGTTCCAAGAATGTCTTTGTTGTTTGCTAACAATGTCTGTTACCTGTTTAGATTATGCTGTTTTATTGAGCTTTAAAAATATCTTTGAGTGAGTTTCCATTTCAGCAAGAGAGATGAGGGGAAGAGGGTGGAAGCTTCACCTTACCTCTTACTGCTTTTGCAGTTCTTCCTTTTTAGTTTTCCAACTTCCCAACTAATCCTCTACTTTTCTTTTTTCCATCCATCTCCTTCTAATCATTGACTTCCTTCTTTTGACTTTTGGGATTGAAGGAACAGTCTGAATCAGTCAAATGGAGGAGAAAAAAGAAAACAAACCTAGTTGCTAGCTCTTCATTCCTCTTTCAGCCAGCTCCTTTATCTTATACTCTACCTTCCTATTCACTCAAGATGAAATATCCCCTTTAATAAGACTCCATCAATCAACCATGTAGATGAGAATCCTATAATTTTCCATGGAGGTTTTCCAGAGAGACAAGATAGAAAAGTGTAAAGAGTTCTCAAAAGAGTGGACAAAGCTACTTTATGACCCAGAAGTTATACTTCTTGACATCTATCCCCAAACATAAATACATTAAAGCAAAAAGATATTTCTATACTTAAATTTACGATAGCACTAAGTACTCTAGCCAGGATAGGGAAATATCTGATATTCAATACAGATGAATGGATCCAAAATTTATGATCTTTACACAATGGAATATTACTTATATGCAATCTTGCCATTCGATGATGTAACTTGGTTGGAACTGTTGAGCATTCTTTAAGTGAAATGAGTTTGAGATAGAGGATCACACAACAGATAATCTCACTCATCTGTGGTGTAGAGAAGCAAAACAGGAACTAGGCAATATTGAAAGATGCCAAACCCTTGAACCTGAATTGCAAAACTGAGATTACTATGCAGTGGGAGAAGTGGGTAGTGGAGAGGTGAACTTGGAAGGAAGAGGTGGCCTAGAAGTTACATAAGGACAACAATGAAGATCTTGGTCTCTTTGATGGTGGTAAAGCTGCAGTAATTTTTTTTAATTTTTATTTTGATCATAATGGCTTACATATCTTTCACGGTAGTATTTTAGGTACGTATTAACTTGAGTCAGGGAATACCCATCACCAAATTTGTCCTCCCCCCAATCCCAGTTCCCTTTCTGCAACCCGTATACCCCACCATCTCTGCCCCCACCCCCTGGGCTGCTAGAGTAGGTGGTCCCCTCTTTGTCTAGCTTACTATTAGTGATCATATATCTGTTTGGTCCTGGTACCCTCCCTTGTTTCCCCCTCTATTTAAGAGGCAGAGCTATATAGTTCGAGTTATGTGGCTTTGTTTGAAGGAAAGAAAAGCCATAGAATGAGGTACAAATTAAGAAAAAAAAATAAAAAAAAGTCAAATATGCCAAAACTGGGCTAAGTCCTTTTAGAGGCTTTCAACCTCAGTTTGAGAGAGGATGTGAAAAAGGTAATTGAAACACCACAATACAGAAAGAAATATAAAATTAAATATCCAGTGAGCACTATAGCAATAAAGACAAGCACCACACAATAGTCTCGGTTCTGAAATCAAATCATGCCAGAGTGTAAAAAGAAAGAGAAAGATAAGATAAAATAAAATAATATTGGAGACATTAACTTCAATCTCTATACCAAAATAAAGATGTCAAAAATCGATAAATAAGTATGTGGAAAAATGATTGTTTTGTGCTTTTTTTTCCTTTTCTTTTTCCCCCTGCATAGGTACATTAACTATTGGGGATATTGTATAGGGAATTCCCTTGGCATAGGAGATACAGGGTTTCTCTACCCCTGAAGTATACTGTCATGGGATTAACTATATACTCCTTGCATGATCATTTACTTTCCCCTCGGTGCTTTCATGGTGTATGGAAGACTTCTGCTTCATCATGGATGGTAAAATCAGACCTCTGTATCTAGAAATCTTGGTGTCTGTGCAGTTCAAAGAATGGAGTTTATGGTGAAGTCTTTCTTTGTGGTTCTAGCAGTTCTGCTTCTACAGTGTTGTTTTAATCCATCTTCTTTAGTTGATGGTCTTGGTCATTATGTTGATCCTAGGATGGAGCCTGGGATAAAGTCTTTCGTTATATTTCTGGAAGACCCGTTCAGTTGCGGTTGTCTCAGTCAGACCTCTGGAATTGGAGATCTTGTTTGTTGAACAGATCGTAGACCAAAAGCTAGCCTAGAGCTTTTCATTGCTGTTGTTGTTGTTGTTCCCTGGATGTGTACTGTCCAGTCCTGGTTGTAACAACTAGTCAATTGTATATAGCAATCTTGTCTTTTGCACAGATCAAAGGGTGACATGTTTCCTGATTTTGTCTTATCATTGACTGATGAGGAAAGGTTTCCTGATTTTGTCTTATCGTTGGCTGATGAGGAAAGACAACTTGCTCTTAGATCAAGTTGTTCCCATTTCCTTGTTGTCAGGTTATCAATTTAGAACTGGTGCATGCTGGTGTCAAAGCTAGCTGCAGTATTTTTTACATCAAAGTCAATATTGTCATCATATCACCTATATTATAAAAGATGAAAGCTCTTACATTTGTGGAATTTACATCTCAGTGGATGTAACAGATGATAAGGAAAAAGCTTAACCAGAGGTCAAAGAATAAAAACATCCTTCCAGTCATTCCATCTATATTTTCTCAATCCATGTGCCTGGTGATATTGTCTGGTTCTCAGGGAGTTAAAAAAAGGGCAAATCATAGAGAGGTAGACCATCAGGTAATACCTGACAGTCTGATTTCCTACATGACAGGGATACCTTCAAGAGATGTCCTTGCTCCCCCAACCCCTCATCATGTGCACAGAGAATCTGGCCAGGGAAATAGATGAGAATGAAGACAAATGGATTGGGCGGGTTCCAGAGGGGACAGACAGAGCACCTGATAAAGGATAGGAATGTTGAGGTGAGTCCAATGTGTGCAGAAGTCTGGGAAAGCCAGAAAAATCCAGAACTAGAGCAGAGATGAGCTCTGGCTGGAAGTTCATTTATTATTTATTTATTTATTATCTTACATTGCCTTATTTTAAACATTGTTGTTTAGAGAGCTGCTCATAATACAGTTATTTCTGGCATTTAGTGTTCCAATATTAATCTCATCTCCAGTGTAACATTCCCTCTATCATTGTCCTCAGTTTCCCAACCTTCTCCTGCCCCTTGACGTGTATAAATAATTTATTTAATAGTGCTTGGTACAAATAAATGGCGATGGAGTTATTAAAAACAACTTCATTAAAAGAAAATTTGGGAAAATGTCATATATCACATTAGGGCTGTTATGTCATTGAAGGACTACTTAGCTGTTTATAGCTAGTTGAACATTCTATTGTTGGTTTTGTTTGTTGGGTTTAGGTGGCTTCCTACGATAGTGTCACATCTAATTTGGGATATTTCTACTGGGAAGTTAGAATCAAAGTTATGGAGGTGTTGTGCAGCCACTTAAGTTGTTTCATGGTCCAGGACTTTGAGGATCTGTTAGAGTTAAGCCAGTGAGGTCATATGATGACAGCAGTGTCTATTGGCATAGCTACCAAGACTTCTTAAGTACAGAGATTTGGGGGGCACAGTCGTGGGGGCGGGGACACATCTGGCCTGGCTCCAAAGAGTCCCTGGAGATGTCAGCCACAAAACTGCAATACCTAGAGTTTTGGACTGTTTGGAGTCTTCAGAGATTAGTGATTAAGCGGCGAAGTTGAGCTATTTGCATGGCAACAGTTGTAGAGTGGGCCTGTATGTTTTGCTGCTAGGGCAGGGGACTTGCCCTGCCACTCTCTTGAGTGATGGAAGCTTCTTTTGACCTGCACAACTCAGCCTGTCTCACTGTAGGTGACAGTATATTATCTGGGTCTGGAAAGACAGTGGAGGAGGGAGAGCACTGGTCTTACATGCCGTTGTGGCATCTGCAGCCAGATTTGATCCTGAGTGCCAAGCATGGTCCTCTGAGCACCATCAAGGGTCATTCCTTCTCACAGGAATATCCCTTGAGCTCTACTGAGTATGGCCCCCCAAACCAAAATTGAATAAAAAAAATAAATTCAATTTATTGAATGAGTTGTTACTTGAGAGCACTCCAAGAGACATTGAATTTATTGATTGTATCTTTATATGTTAGCTAACTCTGTTAATGACAATTATTATATGGTTTCTCTTTTTTAATTTATTTTTTATTTATCTTTATTTAAACACTGTGATTATAAACATGACTGTAGCTGGGTTTTAGTCATTAAAAGAATACCTCCCTTCACTAGTGCAACATTCCACCACCAATGCACCCTATCTCCCTTTACTCACACCCTCTGCCTGTATTTTAGACAGGCAGTCTACCTTTTTTTTTTTTTTTTTTTGGTTCACACCTGGCAGCGCTCAGGGGTTACTCCTGGCTCCACACTCAGAAATCACTCCTGGCAGGCTCAGGGGACCATATGGGATGCTGGGATTCAATGATCTTCTGCATGAAAGGCAAACACCTTACCTTCAAGCTATCTCTCCGGCCCCAGATATTCTACTTCTCTCTCTCATTTATATTGTCATGGTACTTGCTAGTGTTATAACTACACTCACCCCTCCTTGAGGTGAGCTTCATTCATATCATGAGCCTGTCCTTCCAGCCCTCATCTCTGGGCTTTATTACAATAATGTCTTTTATTTTTCTTAAAACCCATAGATAAGTGATACTATGTCTCTCTCTCTCTCCCTGAATTATTTCACTCAGCATAACAGTTTCCATGTCCATCCATGTATAGGAAAATACCATGACTTCATCTCTCCTAATGGCTAATATTCCACTATGTATATGTATCACAGTTTCTTTAGCCATTCAACTGTTGAAAGACATCTTGGTTGTTTCCAGAGTCTGGCATTGTAAATAGTGCTGCGATGAATATAGGTGTGAGGAAGGGATTTATGTATTTTATTTTTGTGTTCCTAGGTATATCCCTAGGAGTGCTATAGCTGGATCCTATGGGAGCTCAATTTCCAGTTTTTTGAGGAATTTCCATATTATTTTCCATAAGGGCTGGACTAGACAGCAGCCCCACCAGAAGTGATTGAGAGTTTCTTTCTCCCTATATCCCAGCCAGCACTTACTGTTCTTTTATTTCTTTTTATTTCTATCTTTATTTAAACACCTTGATTACAAACATGACTATAGTTTGTTTCAGTCATGTAAAAACCACCTCCCTTCACCGGTACAACATTCCCATCATCAATGTTCCAAATCTTCCTTCTCCCCACCCCACATCTGCCTGTACAGGCTTTCTACTTCTCTCATTCATTCACATTGTTAGGATAGTTCTCAATATAGTTATTTCTCTAATTTCACTCATCACTCTTTGTGGTGAGCTTCAGGTCGTGAGCTGGATCTTCCAACCCTCCTCTCTTTTGTCTCTGAAAATCATTGAAAAATGTCTTTTATTTTTCTTAAAACCCATAGATGAAGGAGACTATTCTGCATCTGTCTCTCTCCCTCTGAATTATTTCACTCAGCTTAACAGTTCCCATGTACATCCATGTATAGGACAATTTCATGACTTCATCTCTTCTGATGGCTACATACTATTCCATTGTGTATATGTACCACAGTTTCTTTAGCCATTCATCTGTTGAAGAGCATCTTGGTTGTTTCTAGAATATGTCTATTGTAAATAATGCTGCAATGAATATAGGTGTGAGAAAGGGATTTTTTTAATTGTATTTTTGTAGAAAAAAGTTTTGTATGCACTCCTAGGGTATAGCTGGATCTTATGGGAACTCAATTTCTAGCTTTTGCAGAAATCTCCATATTGCTTTCCATAAAGGTTGGACTAGATGGCATTCCCACCAACAGTGAATAAAGTTCCTTTCTCTCCACATCCCTGCCAGCACTGCTACTTCTCATTCTTTGTGATGTTTGCCAATTTCTGTGGCATGAGATGTTATCTCATAGTTATTTTTATTTGCATTTCCCTGATGATTAGTGATGTGGAGCATTTTTTCATGTGCCTTTAACCATTTCTATTTCTTCTTTGAAAAAGTGTCTGTTCATCTCTTCTCCCCGTTTTTTGATGGGGTTAGCTGCTTTTTTTTTTTCAGATAATAGTCCCTTATCTGAAGGTTATTGGGTGAATAGTTTTTCCCAATCTGTGGGTGGCCTTTGTATACTAGGCACTATTTCCTTTGAGGTGCAGAAGCATTTCAGTTTGATATAGTTCCATCTATTGATCTCTGTTTTCACTTGTATGGAGAGTGCTATTTCTGTCTTGAAGATGCCTTTAGTCTCAGTGTCATGGAGTGTTTTACCTACATGTTGTTAAATATACCTATGGTTTCAGGTCTGATATCCAGGTTTTTAATCCATTTGAATTTGCTCTAGCTATTCGTGGGTGTCTAATGTTCCAAATAAATTTAAGTAGTATTTGATCCACTTCTTCGAAGAATGTCATGGATATCCTTAGAGGGATTGCATTAAATCTGTACAATGCTTTGGGGAGTATTGCCATTTTAATGATGTTAATCCTGCCAATCCAAGAGCAGGGTATGTGTCTCCATTTTTTTTTGTGTCCTCTTTTATTTTTTGAAGCAGGGTTTTGTAGTTTTTTTGTATAGGTCTTCCACATCTTTAGGTAAGTTGACTCCATGATATTTCAGTTTGTGTAACAAAATGCGAATGGTTTCTTTTAAATGTCCATTTCTTCTCTATAATTATTGGTGTATAAGAAGGCTATTAATTTTTGTGTGTTAATTTTGTAGCCTGCCACATTGCTATATGAATCTATTGTTTCTAGAAGCTTTTTGGTAGAGTTTTTAGTGTTTTCTAAGTAGAATATCATGTCATCTTTTTCTTACCTAATTGTTCTGGCAAGAATTTCCAACACTATGTTGAATAGGAGTGGTAAGAGAGGGCAACCTTGTTTTGTAAAAGATTTTAGAGGAAATACTTTTAGTCTATCTCCATTGATAATAATATTTGTCATTGGCTTTTGGTAGATGACCTTGACTAAATTGAGAAAAGTTCTTTCCATTCCCATTTTGATGAGAGTTTTTTATTTTATCAAGAATGTGTGTTGGACCTTATCAAATGTTTTATCTTCATCTATTGATACAACCATATGATTTTTATTTTTTTGTGATATAGTGTATTATTCTGATTTATTTACAAAAGTTAAATCATCCTTGCATTCCTGGAATGAATCCTACTTGGTCATGGTGTATGACTTTCTTGATGAGGCATTGGATCCTATTTGCCAGAATTTTGTTGAGGATCTTTGCATCTGTGTTCATCGGAGATATTGGTCTGTTGTTGCAGACTCTGATAAGGTCTGCAAAAGTAAACCTTCAGTGGGTTTATTTTTCCACTGGGAATCAAGCGGATGCACGAACGAATGAATATGAAATATGAATTATGAAATATGAAATATGAAATGAAATAAATGAGACCACACAGAATTACATGGTGTGACCGGTGGTGAGGGAGAGTCCAGAGAGAGCTTTATTTCTCACATGGGCCTATATTTATAGGCAAGGTTCTGGAATGCAGAGGGCGTAGCCAGGGAGAAAAGAAAAAGGGGAATGAACCAATGAGATCAGAGCTAGAATTAGCATATGAAGAGACAGGTAGAGAAACCAGATACCTTCAAGGTAGTGGGAGGAGAGAGAGAGATCAGAAAGGAGCTCAGCAGGAGACTTTTGGCGGTTCTGGGAACTGTATTTTCTTTGTTAGAGGAAAAAGCCAGATTTCTTATAATGGTAAAAATAAAGAGTAGGATATCACAGTCACACATGGAATTATAGCCAGACAATCCACACAAAGAGGTCAACTAATTTAGACTACTCTGAGCGGGCCTTTTTGACAAATAATTCCTTTTCAGGAGAGCACTACACCTAAGATTAAAAAAGCACTTCTGGTGTGTGCCCTTCCTGAGTGGTGTGTAACAGCCTGTAGTTTTCTTTTCTTGCAACATCTCTGGTTCGGGTATCAGGGTGATGTTAGCTTCATAAAAACTATTTGGGAGTGTTCTTGATTTTTAAATTTTATGAAAGAGTTTGAAAAGGATTGGTGGCAGTTCCTCTAGAAAGGTTTGAAAGAATTCATTAGTATATTTGTCTGAGTCTGGGTTTTTGTTTTTAGAAAGACTTTTGATTACTCTTTTAATTTTCTCAGTGGTGATGGGTCTATTTAGATAGGCTAGATCATCCTGGTTTCATGGTAGAAGATGGTAGGAGCCCAAGAATTTATCCATTTCTTCCAGGTTCTCATGTTTTGTGGCATGGAGTTTATTAAAATAGTCTCTGATTACCTTTTTTTTTGTTTGGGTTTTTTTGTCTCCCCACCCCATTCACAATACAGACCATGCAAAGGGCCTGGGTTGAGGTGTATATGGGGTGCATTTACTGTACCTCCTCTTTCTATACAGTCAGTGTAAAGAACACAGCCTGTGGTAAGCATTGGGAGGCCTTATCTTTTCTTTTTTTGGATTTATATACATATATAAACCTTCACCAGTGCAACATTCCCATCACCAATATCCCAATATTCCTCCCCACCCCACACTGGCCTGTACTCTGTAAAGGCTTTCTACTTCCCTCATTCAGTTACATTTTGTTATGATAGTTCTCAGTGTAATTATTTCTCTGACTGCACCAAACAATCCCTGTGGTGAGCTTCATGTCAGGAGCTGGACCCTCCAGTCCTCCTCTATTTTGTGTCTGAGAATCATTACACAAATGTTTTTCGTTTTTCTAAAAACCCATAGGAGAGTGAGACCATTCTGTGTTTATCTCTCTCCCTCTGACTTATTTCACTCAGCATAATAGATTTCATATACATCCATGTATAGGAAAATTTCATGACTTCATCTCTTCTGATGGCTACATAATATTCTGATTACCTTTTGAATCTCTTCAGTATCTGTAATGGTCTCACCTTTTTCATTTCTAATCTAGTTTATTAAGTTTTTTTCTTTGTGAGTTTTTGCTAGTGGTTTAATAAATATTATTTATCTTTTCAAAGAACCAGCTTTTGCTTTTGTTGATACTTTGAATTCTTTTTCTTTATTTCCATTTCATTGATTTCTGCTCTAAGCTTTATTATTTCTTTCTGCCTACCTATTATAAGGTTTCTCTAACCATGGAAAGTCCACACAAATATAGCACTACGTAGGCTACAGGTCACACTTTGTAGAAATACCTTATGTAAAATGTTGAAATTAGTTACAGGCCTCAATGTTTTCTAATTAAACAGCAGCATGGGCCACAGTGATAGTATATTAGTTAGGGCACTTATCTTGCATACAGTAATCCAGCATTAGATCTCCAGCATTCTATATGGTACCCCGAGCACCTCAGGAGTAATACTTGAGAACAGAGCCAGGGATAAGCCCTGAGCACTGCTGGGTATCACCTCAAAACAAAACAAAACAAAACAAAAATCCTGAACAGCAACAGGTACATAGTTCTTTTGAGTCATCTTAATGTCATGCATTTTGATTTATGGACGAGGAAGAAGAATGGGTGGGATATGAGGCACTGGGCGTTTGGAATTTTCTACACCCAGAGAGGCCTTTAAATTTCATATATTTTCTGAGCACACTTAGAGCATCTGAAACACTACTAAACAAAGGAATGGGAAACAAAAAGCAAAGACATTTTTAAGGACAGAAATGATGGGAGAGAAATAATTGCAACTGGAATGACCCATGAAAATATAGAAGATGGAGAGCAGATGGTAAAGAGTGTTAACTGAACTGTCTGGTTCAGGAGAAATTTATGTCTGGAGCTAGGGAGTCACTAAAAAGAAACCCTTTAAATTAAACAAAATTAATTACTCTATTTAATCATTGTGATTTTAAGGTGTTCTTAATAGTTGTTTTTCACATATACAAAATTGTTCATGACTGAATTTCAGTTATATAATGTTCAATATCTTTCACCAGTGCACATTTCCCACCACCAATGTCCTCAGTTTTTTTCCTTTGTCAGATATGTGGTTTGAAATGTTGTTACTGAAGGGGTATCATACATATTACTTTTCATCCTTTCAGCATCCAGCTCTTGTCCAGAGTGATGATTTCCAAATATCATTGTCATAGTAGTCCTTTCTTTGCCCTTACTGTACTCCCTGCTATTTGTGACTTGCTTCCTAACTTGGGCTGGTTCTCCTGGCCCTCATTTCTATTGTCTCTAGATATTATTACCATACTATAAAAGAAACTCTGTACTCCTGGGAGACTTGGGGTCAGAGATAACGGTTGTCTCTGAAAGCTAAGACTGGGATTGAACTGAAGCTGTGGAATAATTGGTTGATGAGGCGATGAATGGCTGCCTGCCAGAGGGCGAGACCCCTATCCCTTCCCTCACAACCCTCGATGTAAAGGTAATTTCTGTGCAGTCATTTGAAGGAATCCTCTCTCTGGCACTAACCAATCCAAGAGAAGAGATCCTTAGAAACTGACATGTATTTTTAATTTTGCCTTTCTCCCTCTTTCCTTTCCTGCTATTGTGAAATCAATGGATTACACACTTGGTTGCATTATTGTGTGGCACTTGGATCCCAAAAGACTGCCCCTTTGGATTGCCCTTAGTATATGAAGTGGTTCTGGATTGAGCTGGAACCGCCTATTGCTGAGCTACATCTTTTTTTGTTTGTTTGTTTGTTTTTACTTTTGGGTCACACCCGGCAGCGCTCAGGGGTTACTCCTGGCTCTGTGCTCAGAAATTGTCCCTGGCAGGCATGGGGGAGCATATGGGATGCCTGGATTAGAACCACCGTCCTTCTGGATGTAAGGCAAACGCCCTACCTCTATGCTATCTCTCCAGCCCCTGAGCTACATCTTAAGCTCAGGTTGTGGACACTGAAGGATCTTCCTATTAAAATGACTTTGTTTCTGCCTGATTTGGATAAAAAGCATTTAAAGTTATTTTTAATATAATTTAGTTTTTGGTTTTGGGAATCACACTTGGTAGCACTCAGAGTTTACTCCTGGGTTTGCACTCAGGAATCATTCATTACCTGTGGGAAATCATATGTGGTGCTAGGGATCAAATTCAAATCGATCACATGCAAGCCAAGTTCCTATCCACTGTACTATTGTAAATTCTACTCTTTTTATTTTTACTTTTTTGCCACACTCAGAGGTGCTTAGGACTTACTCCTGGCTATTTGCCTTTGGGTCTATCCTGGCCAAGCCAAGGGGACCATATGTAATTCTGGGGATTGAAATTGAGTCAACAATATGCAAGGCTAATTACCCATTGTCTTAATTCTCCAGTTTGCAAAATTGAGGACAGATTTGGTGAGACAAAATATAGGCATGGTGCTGGCATTACTAGAATTTGTCCTGTATCTTTCCTGGTCTCAGTCCTGTAACTTTTTCATTCTCAGGCTAAAAAGACATAGTTATGACAGATGGAACACATGGAATACATTGGAGGATCTGTTTCTCATAATTCATCTTCTAGGAAAGTCTGGAAACCTAGGAAAAGTGCTTTAAAAGCTTAGTTTTTGAACCTCAAGTATATTACCTTGTGCACTTCATAAAATTTGGGACTTTTTTTGCTGTCAGTTGATGCATTTTCCCTCCTATTTTGAATTTAGAGTAGAAAATCAAAAAGGGTAAAGCTTTTCTGTGTGAGTATAAGATCCCTTGGAAGACTTTATGCCAACAACTTAAGGTCGCTTTTCTACCTTTTGCCTCCAAATGAGGAATGACCAATTATTCTTGCTGGCAGTTCATTGTTCCACTTCTTCCTCCTACCTATGACGTAGTTTGTCTGTTTGTTGATTTGGGTTTTTGCTTTTGCATTTGCTGAACCATCATTCATGTGCTTTGAGGTAGCCTGTGCCCCTCTAGTGTTGTAAAACCCCAGGACAACAGATTTAATTTTTTTTTGAAAGTCTTGAATGTTTTTTGTTTGTTTTTCCTGGAAATCTTATGTCAAACCTTTGATTTGAGACTGTGGGTTTCTGGGTAAAGTCTCCAATTCTTAGTATTTTGAGTAAATTGTTGGACATTGGTAAGGCTCCAAAGATTATTGTTTGTCATATTTTTCTAATTAATAGAAACAAGGCCATATAAATCTTAGATTTTTAAGGTCTTGGTTGATCACATCTGTTTGTTTTGGAATGAACATATTGTCTAATCCTTATTCACTCTTTGTGGCAAAGTTTCACATTTAAACCAGTTCACAGTTGTACATATATTTTGAGCAATTCCTGTGTGGACTGTAATCATCTTAGCTAAAACATTGACATCAAAAGCCTGCGTATTTGTCTTAAGTGTCCTGGTTGGGGGGAAGGTAAATATAAATATTTGTATATTAGGTGAAATATATGTAAAATTGGGGACTAGAAAGATAGTACAGAAATTAATTAATTTGCACATGGTCAACCCTGGTTTGAGTTCTGCCATCTCATATGGTTCCCCAAGTACCACCAGGAGTAATCCTTGAGCACAGATCCAGGAGTAAGCCCTGAGTACAACCAGGTGTGGTGCTAGCCCTCCCCAAGAAATAGTTAAGACTGATTATAAACAATAAAGACTTAAAATCAAGAGGAATAAATATCTATTGTGTTGCAAGAAGAAGAATTTATTTTTCAATATTTAAATTCTTTAAATGTAGGCCCCATTGTTTACAATGCTGTTAATACTATACTTGAGGCATATAATGTTCCCACTTAAAACCTAAGACCAGTGTCAGTGGTCTACATCAGTCCCAAGGCTCCCTCCTACCCCAAACCCCATGTTCTTAGAAAATTCATTGTTTCATTAATTGTAGTTTAGATCACATATTTGCAATAATGTTGACTAGCATGGCCTTGATAATTATATTTTTCTCATCTCTGTATCACTAATGTGCTTAAGATCTCTGACCAGACCCCTATTTTTATCATCAGTACCTTGGGGAAATAATTTATGAAAAGTAGGGTATTTCTGCATATTTGAAGAGTGAATTTTGGCAAAAGGAGCAAAAGAAATAAGCAATAATGAGGAGATGGCCATCCACAGGTCCTATTGAGTGGACAGCCAGCCAGGAAATGAGGGGTGAAGGGAGGAGGGCACATTTAAGTCAGAATCTCTGGGTCTGGCAAAAGAGTTAGAAATAGCAGTGAACTCTGATTCATTTAGACCGAAAGGTTATTTGCAATATTGTGCTCCCCACTAGTGAGCTGGAAAAATCTCTCCATTTATTTAAGCCTGATTCTCTCTCTCTCTCTCTCTCTCTCTCTCTCTCTCTCTCTCTCTCTCTCTCTCTCCATGGATTCCTCCCCCCCTTTTTTGGCTTTTGGGTCTCAGCCAGTGACGATCAGGGGTTACGCCTGGCTATGGGCTCAGAAATTGGCCCTGGCATGGGACACCAGGGGATAGAACCTTGGCCCATCCCCTGAGAGGCAAACTCTCTACCACCTGCACCACTGCTCCAGCCCCTATTTCTCTCTCTCTCTCTTTTTTAATGTTTGGAGAGGTTTCTGTCTGGAAGAAGATGACTCAAGTGGTAAAACATATACTTAGCACGTCCAATACCTGGTTTAACCAGCACATGCTCTTTTAGCACTGCTTCATGGAGTCCTCTTAACCATACATACTGAGAGTGGGCTCAACATAGTTGAGATTCTACACAATATTTGTAGTTTCTACACAATTTCTTTTTAAAAATTTCAACTTAGAGCAGTTGACATTACAAATAAAAACAATAGTTTTTAAAAATCATTTAAAATTATGTTTTTTAAAAATAATTTTTCTTGAATTACCAAACTTCCTGATTTAACTTAATAATGAAATGGGATCTATAGAACTTTTATTTTTCTAAACATGTAAGCATGCCAACTTTTTTCTTCTTTTTGACTTATTAACTTGATTCTATTTTTTCTTGCCTTATTGTACTGAAAAAGTTTTTTCTCATACAGGGTGAATAGAAAGCAATGGTAGACATTTTATGTTCATTTCTGATAGGAGAGGATAGCTTTAAAATATAATTAGTAAAAAATTAATATTCATAATACAATAAATTTAAGAAAAGATTATTAATAGTACTAACTATTGTATTTCAGAACCCTATAACCTATGAGTATTAGGATATTAACTATGCTCTTATTATACTTAATAAAAGATTATTAAAATACCCAATAATATGTGATGGATTTCTATAACCTGTGGGTATTAGGATATGAAAGATAATTAGAATGTGAAAAATAATAATCTTATGCTTAGGAGATTATTAATAACAATAATGCACCACAGGTTTTTATAACCTCTGCAGGAGATATTAGGCACCTTTTTTCCTTTACTAAAATCATAGTATCTTATATTATACTATATTATATTAGTATATTACATTAATATGAAATATCACATATATTATATAATATATCATATATAATAGTTGTATAACATATTATATTAATAATATATTTTCCCCTACCTGTTTTTTTTTGTTTTTGGGTCACACCCAGCAGTGCTCAGGGGTTACTCCTGGCTCCATGCTCAGAAATTGCTCCTGGCAGGCATGGGGGACCATATGGGGCACCGGGATTCGAACCGATGACCTTTTGCATCAAAGGCAAATGCCTTACCTCCATGCTATCTCCTGGGCCCCTCCCCTACCTGTTTTTATTATAATTTAACTTATCATAGATTAGTGTCATGGTTACAATAATTTTAGCATTTATGGTTTTGGTGTTCAAGACTACAGCACCTCTCCACCACTGAATAGTCGGTCTTTCTATGAACATCCCAGGTCTAATCTAGTTTTTGTCTTTCTCCTCCTCACACTGCTGGTTGACTCTGATCTCAAGTCAAAGACTGAGTATTCTATAGTTGGATGCTGTCTATTCGCCTGCTTTGTTTCAAAAGAATGAGTTAACATAAAAGTTAATTTAGTTGTTATATACAAGTCTACAAATAATATATGACCTGTTAAAATACATTTGATCAAATTATTTTTTTAGTCCATAGAGATCATCCTATATCCCCTCATTCTGCTAATAGGGTGAGTTCTTATAGATGTGTTCAAAAGAGCTTTTAAGTTCTATACTAAATCCAACTTGACTGTGATATGCTATATTTTGTCCATGTATGGTAGACTCGGAAAACTGAGCCAGGTTCAGAAAAATTTAAGTCCAGGAGGGCAGCATACAGAGCTCTTTGAGTGGCTGTCCTCTCAGGGAAAAGTGGGGCTCACCCCAGGTAGTTAAGGATGCTTTTATTTGAGCAGAGGTGGCAGAGCTTTGGAAGTAAATAAAGAGCTCAGAATCCAGAGAACCTAGTTTGTAATGCCAGTTCTGCTCCTTGTCTACAGTAAGATCTTTGTTCTAATTGTCTTTATCCAAATATGAGGCTAATGCTCTAATACAGCCTCATACTGAGGATTAAATGATACAGGAGGCTGGGACTGGAGTGGTAGCATAGAAGGTTGGGCACTTTCCTTGTATGGGGATAGACGTTGCATCCTTGGAATCCTATATGGTCTCTTGAACCCCACCAGGAGTAAATCTGAGCAGAGTCAGGAGTAACCTCTGAGCATTGCCATTATCCCAAACCCCACCAGCTGAATACAATATAGAAAAGTACACAGATTACTTTCAGATCATAGTAAGTGATTTATTTCAGTTATTATTGTTAATAATAGATTCTAAGGGGGAAAATTCACTCTCACTTCTATAATTGGAGGAGTCAATTAAACTTTGAACAATATTTAAGTTCAGCAGAACAATTTTCATCAATTTAAAGCACAGACTAATGATTTGTTGTTTTGACTTAAACCACAATCTTGGATATAGTTTAGAACTGAAATATTGGGATTGTCTAAAGGTTTCCAAACTTTAAAATGCTGATTGCTTTATTGGAGAATATTTGACTTATAGTAAAGACTCTATTTGGTATAAAATTGGATAAATTTACACAAACACACACACATATATAAATCTGTATATCTTTTGAGCTTTATAAATATGTTAGCATGTCAATTTTTAATCCATCTCTACTGCCCACCCTTGTCACCATTCAAGATTCAATAAATAGCCTCAGCTGATGCTCTGGAATAGTCTGACCTTGGACCAGACCCTCCATAGAGAAAGGCAACAAAATAGTTTTATGAGATCTTAATGAACAGGAAGGTAGCTTGAGCCACTAAACCCAGCATAAAGATAAAGAAGTTCTATAAAAGGGGAGAGTAAAGTATATGATGATAAGTGCTTATTTGTTTAATTTCTACTAAACAAGATGAGACCTTTTAACAATGTCTGACATGGCATATTAACACAAAATTATTCCACAACCACTACTGGATTTACTTTCGCTGTTTCATTGTCACTCAGAACATCATGGTGTCTACGGACATTTCGGTATCCTGGGTCTGATGGCAGAAACTGGATAAGATCTTCAAGTGATTACTTTAAATTGGAACAGATGTAAAAGTGGCATAGAGCTCTGCTGAGATGCTAAATAGAGCAAAACTCCAGGTATGCTGATATTTGGGCTGACAACTCTAGGATTTGTTTGGAGTGAGTGTGGGCACATTCCCCAAATTTCTCATACTTCCAGAAGCCCTGGAATGCCCCACAATAGTTGTAATATCAGTCACAGAGCTTGGAATTCCTCTACCATGTGGCTGCATATGTGGCCATGCAAAACCTTTAGATTTTTCTAATACTGCCAATCCTAATAAGATTACACCAATTTAGTCAGCACATGAATTCAGAGCCATTTAAAATTCAAGAAACAAAAAATATACTAGAGAATCAACTAGCAGCAAATAGCTAAGCAATTCTGATAGTGACCTCATTAAGAGATACAATAATTTTCACAAGATTTCTTATTATATACTTAAAAATTTTAATACCATTTACCTGTAAAAAAGAAATATAAAATATATTATTTCATATCTGCTACTTAAAAATGGGTGGGAATCAGGGGACAATGATGGAGGGAATTATACATTGGTGGTGGGATTGGTTTTGGAACAAATGTATTATGAACAACCATATAAAACCTGGTCTTTAAATAAAGTAATTTTTTTTTAAACAGAGGCACATGTGTTGCCTGGGTAGATGTGGACTTTCATACCTCTATGATGAGTTATGTACCAGGACTCTCTTCTCCTTTGGAAAAGCCTGTGCTCTCTCTTGAACACTTTACTTATTACTCTTTCTTATTACTTTCTTATTACTTATTTCTTTCTTATTACTCTTTCCCTATCCCTTCCCTTCCGTATACTTCCAAATAAATCTATTTTTAACTTCAATAAAGGGAAAGGAGTCATAGCATAAAGAAAAACAAGAAATATTTGTTAAGCCTCATCATATGCTAAATATGGTACTATGCTAAGATGATTAGCATACTTTCTTTTTTTTCTTTTTTTTTCTAGTTTTTTTTTTTTTTGGTTTTTGGGTCACACCCGGCAGTGCTCAGGGGTTACTCCTGGCTCCATGCTCAGAAATTGCTCCTGGCAGGCACAGGGGACCATATGGGGCACTAGGATTCGAACCGATGACCTTTTGCATGAAAGGCAAACACCTTACCTCCATGCTATCTCCCGGGCCCCATATTTTCTTGTTTAAAAAATTATTTTTGTTTTTTTTTGGGGGGGCACAACCGGTGATGCTCCTGGCTTGGGGGACCATATGGGACGATGGGGGATTGAACCACATTTCGTTCTAGGCTAGTGCTGGTAAGGCAGACACCTTACCCCTTGCACCACCACTCCAGCCCCTTATTTTTAAATTTTTTATTATTGAATCATCATGAAATATACAATTACAAATTTGATGGTTGAATTTCAGTCATACAATGTTCCAATATTCATCCCTTCACCAGTGTGTACCTTCTCTTCCCTCTACCCTCCCATAGACAGCCTCTATATCAGACACAGTTTTTCTTTCTCTCTTTATTGTCCCCCTTTCTTCTTTTTTGGCAGTGTGGTTTGCAATATTGTTACTGAGAGGGTAACATGCATATCATACTTTACTACTCCCTTTTAGCACTTAGTTCTAGCCCAGAGTATTGATTTCCAATTATCATTATCATAGTGCACCCTTCTCTGACCTAACTGAAATCTCACCCCCTATTTGTGGAAACTTTTCTACCATGCATAAAACCTCCTGGCCCTCATCTCTATTTATATGGATATTGTTACCTTCCTATTTTTTATATCCCACATATGAGTGCAATCATTATCTGCACTCCATTCTTTTGCTTCCGGAATCCTACAGAATAGGTGAGAGTTGCTTTAATTTCAGCACTTTATTTAAAGTCCTTGGACTTTAACATTGACCACTGTTCAGGCATTTTAAGCAGTATGGAAATAGACAACAGCTGTATGTCCACATGATGATCTTGCCCAGATTCATAAGAGATGTGGCTGTTCATTATCTCCAGGCTTTTGTTGTTTCTTTACAGGGCTGCATCTACATAAATCTTGGTATGAGACTTTGATAAGTTTTAAGAGTGCTGTCACCAAGGTACTGCCTGAGCCAGAGCACATTCCTGATGGGAAGTGGATCAAGTTTTATCCTGACCTCATGCAATTGCAGGCATGTTGGCCTGGTGACATTGAATTTCAGAGTCTTGGGTTTCATAACCTCACTTTCCCCCTAACCAGGTAATTTGAATAAGGCCTACATGCCCACTTTCAGAATATAAGAACACGATTGAGATTAACCTTATAGCTACAGCTTAATGCTCCTTCATTGGAGGCAAATGACACTTCTTACTAATGAGAAGAAGAAATTGTTCCGCCTTCCTTCATCCTGTGCCACTGAAGACAAGACACAACATGATTAGTAGAATTATGAGCCATGAAGGATGTGCCAGAATCGCCTTGTCTCCTTGCTACAGTTGATCACTATTATTATGGGATTGCAGTTTACACTGAAAAATTGTGCTACATTTTTGCTGTTTTTTAGAAGATAAGATCTGAAAAATGCAAGTTTTTCTAGTTATAATAGGCAGTTTTGATAAGAGTCTTAGAAAGTGATGATTCTTTTCTTTTTCTAGGATAACATTTTTTATTTCAAGATAAAATTGCCACTATAAATAGCCAGCTCAAGTTCATAGGGTATTAGTCTCATTAGGCTGTTAATTTACATTATTAAAAAAAGTGTGAGTCATTAAACTTGACAAAACTGCAACTAACATCATGCTGTCTCATATGCTATGTAACCCTTTTGTGTGAAAGATAAGATGTGATTTCATAACCTTGCCCACATAATTTAAAATAAACTAGGAACTTATTTGTGTTTGCTTACTCAACTTCTTTTGATTACGGGCTAGTTCTCTGATAAAGTGGTCAAAGATCTTCTTGAAGGATTTACATATAGATAAATAAAATTGCTTTGATTTTTGTCTGTGTACTTGATTATATGGACTATAATTCATCAACTTCTCAGTTAATCTACTGCATTTTAAAAGGACTTTTTGGAGAGTCACTTACCCCAGAAAAACAATTTAAACTATTAAAAAAGACTTTTGAGTTGTCATTATGGCAATATATATGAATGTTGAAAATTTAGTGAATGTTCTCACACACTTACAATGGGAAGGACATCTCAATGACCCCAAATGTGTATGTAATAAGCAGCATACTTAAGAGAAAAAAAATCATATAAACTGAAGGTATGAAGCAGAGAACACAAGTAACGGGACTCAAAGAAAACTAGGAAGAATGAACTGTTCCATCCTCCAGGAAGATACCTATGACTGAATATTCACAAGTCTAGCAAGAAAGAAAGGCATCTGAACATTAACTCCAAGGAAGGAGACTCATTATAGCATTTTCTCACATAATCAGTTCCTTGTATTTTTAATTAACTGATTGTTTCATGTGTACGAGTTAAGGGAAAAGATTTGCAATCCAGTGGAGGGGACTCATTTCTATTCATATATTTTCTAAATGAAAGGACTTTTAATTATAAAATGGGTAGCACATATCAGATCATTGTGTAATTTAAATTTAATAATACATGACAAGTATGCTGATATACCTAGTGTGTGATAGATGATGATAATGAATGACAATAATGATCAATTATAGGGGTCCTGCTAAGTGTAGCAATAGCATGACTTTTAGTAAACATGAATTAAACCAGTGGTCCTCAAACTACGAACAGCGGGCCAAATACTGTATTTATCCCATTTTGTTTCTTCACTTCAAAATAAGATATATGCAGTGTGCATAGGAATTTGTTCATATTTTTTGTTTTTACTATAGTTCGGCCTCCAACGATCTGACGGACAGTGAACTGGCCCCCTATTTAAAAGGTTTGAGGACCCCTGAATTAAACAGAAGAACTAAGGACTGGCGTACAGCAGGTAGGACACTTGCCTTACACGAAGTCAATCTGGGTTAAATTCCCAGCATCTCATATGGTCCCATGCACCCTATGAGGGATTCCTGAGCTCAGAGCCAGGACTAACCCCTGAGCACCACCAGATAAGTCTTAAAAACAAAAGAAGAGAAGAATGAAGAACAAGGAGGAGAAGGAAAAGGAGAAGATGGAAAAAAGGAAGAAGAAAAGGAAGAAGTAGGAGAAAGA
>PVKC010004543.1:0-10176 GCA_004027635.1 Crocidura indochinensis
ACACACACACACACATACACACACACCTTTGACCCTCTCTTCCCCATATCAACACCCCCAAAAGATAGTAGGCAGTCCTCTGTATGCTCACCACCTTGCAAGGCTACATGCCACCCAGACCTGAGCCAGAAAAAACACACACACACACACACACACACACACACACGTGTGTGTGTGTGTGTGTGTGTCTAACAAGTCAGAGAGCCAGAGTTCCGCCCTGACACCAGGAACCTCTCTGCTTCCTGCCTTCCTTTCCAAGTCAAGCTGAAACCCAGGCCAGAAGGGTTTGGGGTTGGAGGACTAGGTTTGGGAGCCCCAATGAGCTTCCTGGGGCAAACCCCACTGGAAGGAAGCAAGGTTCACTGAACCTGGGGACCCTTCTGGGGCGCATTAGAGCTCGGGGCGTGCGCGCACAGCCACGACCGCGCTCAATCGTACCCACGCGCGCCCTAGCCGGCACCCAGTTGCACGCGCACGACTCACCAGCAAGGCCAGAGGTTCGAAACCCGACAGGCTCGGCCACTGCAGTTTGCTGTCGGGCTCCTGCATCCACTTACTCCGCTGCAGCCCGGGGTGCGGTGGCTTTTTTGCAAGAAGACGCTGCTGCTGAGGGCCCAGGTGACCCACAGGACACCCTGGGTGTGCCCGGGCCCTGAATCCTACCCCCCCACCCGCAGTTTCCTCTGCTGGACTCTTGCTGGTTGCACTCACTCGGTGCAATTGAATGCGTTGCAATTCCTCCTCCTCCTCCACCTTTTCCTCCTCCACTTGCTCCTCCTTTGGCTATGGGGCCCGATCACCCCACAGCTTGCAGCACCCGGCCGCTGGCTGGAAAAAAGAAATTGTCACTGCGATGATGGTCCCTGCCTCCCCTGCCCAGGCCCCGGGTGCCGCCTCCGCCTTGCCTCCGCCCCCTCGACCGTGGCCGTGGCTTCCCGCATTGTGCTGCAAAGCTCTCAGCTCAGCTCGCAGGTGGAAGGAAGGAAGCAGGCCCGGATGTCTGCGGAGAGGAAAGTGGAGAGATTTATTGGGGGTGTTTTTTTTTTAATCCCCCCATGGGACCCTTGACTCCATGATCATCTTTCTCTGAAATGGACCAGAGAGGGTGCATGTTAAAATTGCAAGTGGCCACAAGGCAATGATGCAGCAGGATTGGGTGATGAAGAGGTCAACACTGGCGGTGGGAAACGACCCTGATTCACTGTCGCTGTGTGATTTAAATATAACTTTGAAAGACTTGTCATTCAAATATATAGAAATATATATGCATATATGTGTATATATGTATATATACATATATATCTATGTATATGTATATACATAGATATGTTGGGTTACACCTTATTTTATCTAAAAAATGTTTATCCCTGGTTTCTTTATATCTGTTTGTTTATAACTTGTTTTCACCCAAAACAAAAGATTGTCTTACTTGTAAACCTGGTAGATTTACTGTCTCACCCCGGGGGGGGGGGTGTCTGTACTCAATAAAAATGATAGTTCTGGCAGGTAGCAGAGCTCCTTACTAGATAGAAGACAGCCAGACTACACGTGTTTCACCGTCAGCCTGGTCTGGATTGTTTCTTGTGTGACCCTGGTTCAGATTTATTGAGAGAGAGAGATTTTAAAAATCAATAGGTTTTTGGTGAAAATCTAACTTAGAACTGGTACTGGGAACTGCTCCGAGCGTCTACTCCCACCCGTCTGTTTTTTTCTGTATATTCGGCAAAGTAAATCCTTACTATATTGTCTGTGTATTGTTAGACTGACTATGAACAGTGTTTTGTCTTTTCTTCAGTCTGATCCTGGCACTGGGCCAGACTCTAACCAGAAATCTCATTTCTTCATTGCTGAAGTTTCTCATAAATGAACTCTTACTCCTTCCCCTTCTGAAATCACAAGGAACTACTTTGTCCACCTAGAAAGCAGTAGGTTCCAATTCTGGTCTCACTCCAAAAGTTACTGCTGCTTCTTAAGCAGAGTTTTCAAGTCTCTCCTGCTCATAGAAAGGGGCATTTTCCCCTGAGCTTGGCAGGGGTTTAGCAGAGATAAAGAGTTGCCTAGTCCTAGTGGGACACTGGCCTTTACACAGGGAGAACAAATTTGCAGCCCTGGCTCAAGTCACAATCTATTTAGTTTCAGGAATTTGACTTGAGGGGGTGACATCTCCTGTCCTGATTTTCAGTTTTCATTTTGCCATAGTTTTCTTGTAATTTATTTCAGGGCTTCCATGTATTTAGTCTGAAATGTGGGATGAGGGTGCTCCTCCTGGCATTGTAAGGCGCTTACCTGGGCTACTCCCAGAAATGCTCAGTGATATGGCCAAGTGGTATGTTCTCCAGGGGAAGAGCAGAGACAAGATGTTGGACAGTGCCCTTAATAAGATTGTTCTCAGGGGGCTGGAGCTATAACACAACGGTAGGGTGTTTGCCTTTCACACAGCTGATCCAGGACAGACCGAGGTTCGACTCCTGGTGCCCCATATGGTCCCCTGAGGCAGGAGCAATTTCTGAATGCAGAGCCAGGAGTAACCCCTGAGAGTCACAGGGTATGGCCCAAAAAGGAGGGAGGGAGGGAGGGAGAGAGAGAGAGAGAGAGAGAGAGAGAGAGAGAGAGAGAGAGAGAGAGAAAGAGAGAGAGAGGAGAGAGGGGGGGCTTTCATGCACTATGCATGTGCTCTGCCATGTGAGGCATAGCCTGACCCATGTCTCTGGTTTCTTTTATCTTTATTTTAATTTGTTTTCAATTTATTTTTATATTTTTGGAAGGGACAGACCCCAGCAATACATGAAGATTATCCCCTGAGCCTGGTGGTACCATGTCAGGGAATTTACAATGCTTCTTTGAGAATGGTAGAGCTTGCTTCTTTGGTTGGTTGATTTATTTTTTTTGAGTGGCTCCCACTGGTGCTCAGGGGGCTATGGTTCTTTTAGAGATGCAGCTGGAATGCATTTGTGCCCAGGTGAGCCACTATTTCAGCCCCTGCTTGAGTTTTTAAAGCAAGGGTTTGGCTAAGGAAGAAGCCTGTAGCCTTGAGGTTTTTTTTTTTCCTAATTGAGAATTTGGGTCCCACTTTAAAAATCGGGACATTTCATTAAAACTCAGACATTTAACGTATTTTGAAACATGAAACATATATAGCCTTCATTGATCTGTGATGGGTTCTCACAGCCTTTTGTCGGCACCAAGTATAAGGTGTCTCTGTCAGTCATTGCTTTTCAGCTTCCTGCAGCCTCCACCATGCCTAGCCTCACTGACTTTTGACAATATGGTGGACAGTTGATTTGGCAGTTCTGAACTCTTGTTATGATTCAATATACTATCTAAAACACAGTCTGTATTGAGTTTAAACAGATCCCCAAAGGAGCTATTAAACAAGTTATTAAACATGAGTTCTCATACATTTTATAGTGGCCATTGGTTAATGATTTTATAAAAAAATGTTCCCATAATATTTTATTTAGGGTGTTTAAATAAAATGTCATAAAAAAGAATTATAATAAGTCTCTATTATATCTATATCTGTGTGGTCACTAACTCCATATCATTTACTGAATTTAGATAGTGTCATTATTGTTAATATTTTGCTACCACTTAGTCTTTAGTGTTTTCCTTCATATTAAATAAATGAGTAATTAACTTCCAGGTAAAAAAAAAAAACAAAAACAAAAACAAATGTTCCCTATTTTAGTGCCCTAGGAACTTAAACACCACCTTGACCTAAATTTAATCAAACAGACCTATCAAGGTGCTAGAAACTACGTCTGTGTTTCAAAGATGAGGAGATATTTTCAACAGAACTCCTTTATCTGTGAAGTGGCTTTCCTACTCATAGACAACAGTGCCAGAAGTAAGAAGGAGAGAAGGAATGTCCAGGGGCAATGCTGGTGATACCTCAGTCCTAAGTAGGTAGTTTGGGTGTTTGTTCTGATTTCAGATACCATGCTACTTGCCATTGGAGGAGGCTATCTTCTTGCTACCTTTTGCTTACTACCTGATGACTCTCAGATAGCCCTCTTTTGATCAACTTAACCAAAATGCTTCCAGTAAATTTTGGAGTAATCCGAAAGTCAAATTATATTCAGATTCAAAATTGAAGTCATGAATAGTGGGCACAGATCTATTTATACAGCTTGTTTTCTTTAAGAATTTTGAAGTGTTCTGTAAATTTACTTATGTTAAAAAATTCAATTCAATGTTAACCCCAAATGCGTTTTTCAGATAGATTTTTTTTGTCCTTATTAGTAAAGTTTGCTTAAAATAAGCATATTCCTCAATACCATGATAAAATAATGAGAAGTATCTTGCTCATCTGGCAGTATAATTTTGATACATTTTGGGGAAGTGATTTGTAGTCGTATAAACCAAAGCAGCTAAATAACCTCCCCCCACCCCCAAAGTTCTACTTCAAAATAATGCTTTATATATGAAAAGAAGAGTACGTTTTTCCATGGAAAAATTTTGACATTCAACTTTTGCCAAACTTTTAACACCAACGTTGGGCATTAAATCTTTGTTTATAAGGAATGTTTACTAACATTGAAATTACTCAATACAGTTCTTACTCAAAACCAGTAAGGATATAAAATTATGGACACATATAGTTTCAAGAAAGTAAAAAAACATAGGAGAATTTAGAATGATGGGCTGGATTGATAGCACAGCTGGTAGGGCATTTGCCTTGCATATGGTCAACCCATATTTGACCTCTGGCATCCCATATGGTTCCCCGAGCTTGCCATGAGTGATTTCTGAGCACGAAGCCAGAAATAACACACGAGTGTCATTGAGCATGGCCCCAAATCAGAAAAGGTTAAATAATGTAAAAAATAAAATAAAATAAATGATTTGTTGTGGACAATAATTATTATACTTTACTATCAGTTTAATTTTTTCTTAATGGGAATGATTTTCTTTAGGAAAAATGAACATTTAACTATTAGCAGAATTGGTAGCCAGAAGACTGTGAGTGACTTCATCCCTATAACGCATTCATAATTGCAATGTAATAAAAATTTGAAGAAACAATGAATGTAGGAGTAAAGAACAGAAGTAAAGGTTCTCCCAATATTTCACAAAGAAGAGTGACAGGTTAAGGGATTAAAGTTAAGGTTAACCTTAATGTGGGTTAAGGTTAAGCGATTGTGACTACACTTTGCTTTGATGGTGCACACAGAGGTAAGATATTACATTCTAAATTGCTTAAGTAATAATTATTTACTAATTAAGTAATGTTGCATTTGAATATTTCTAAACATTGACAAGTGGCAAATTAGTAATACGTTATTGACTTGTGAGTAATGTTGAACCAGCATTAAAATTTTTTTTCTGCCCCAAATATCAGAGATTTATCTGTGAAGCTGAAGAGCCAAAATGTTGATTTTCAAAATGAAGAAGTTTCTTCTGGCCTCTGATTGGCAACTGAAGAATAGGCCAATCCTAAGGGTACAGAACAAGATGTACCACATATTAATCATCCTGAAAAGAAGTCAGTCAAGGGTTAGAAGCCCAGAAAGAAATTTTTACCTCTCAACTGCCCCCAAGAATGAAAATTAGTGGTGTCATTCAAATTATATTTTCTTTTTGTAAAAAATGACCTTCCTCTAAGAGAAACCGGTTTACACGGCAGAGGAGATGTTAACTACAAAGCATAGGCCCTTTGTCCTCGGAGTCACTTTCTCTTCACCATATGAACTTCCTTTCTCTCTCCTTGAAGACTGAATTCTTATCTAATTTCTTCAAGGAGGATGCATAGCTTATTTCTTCATCCCCACACTTTATAATCAATATCTACTCTAGATTTCCCACATGCTCATAATTAAATTGTTTTCTCCCAGAAATCAGTTTAATTTAATTACTTGACTAACCTGAGTGGAGTGCAATTTTCTTCCCCATACCACAATAAAGAGGCAATCTGCTACTTTCTTTTTGGGGCATCCAAAAGTATAAGAGTTTGAAGTAGTCTTTAATCATTGTATTGTTGCAATCCTAACAAAAATTCTATTTATTCAATTTGCTAGTACAAAGAGAAAGTAATGGGTCAGTAAGGTGCTTTAAAAGAAGGGAACACAATCTTTGCATACAGGAACCTTGTTTTCTTTTTCCCCTGGCACTACACAGTCACCTAATACCACTGGGAGTGACTTTGAATTCCTGAGCACCCAGGGTGTAATCCCAAAACAAGCAAAAAAGGAAAAATATTCAAAGTTGAACTTACATTCATTAGGAAACCAATATTACCTTCATGTACCACTGTAATTGAAGTTTGTGTGTGAATTTGTGAACTCCCTCGATCTTTGCTAGATCAGATTATAGTTTTTGTTCTTAAGAATATCCTATAGTCAAAGTCTCTAGAGAAAGACAAGAACTAAAATACTCAACATAGGGCCTGAGTGGTAGCACAGCAGTAGGGTGTTTGCTTGCATGCAGATGACCCAGGATGGATAGGGGTTCAATTACCAGCATCCCAATTGGTCCCCCAAATCAGGAGCTATTTCTGAGCACAGTGTCAGAGGTAATAATCCTTGAGCACCACCAGGTATGCCTCCCCCCCAAAAAAGCTCAAAAATAAAAATAAAATACTCTACTCATTCTATTGGAAAAAATATTTACTTGGGGCAAGAGGGGTAGTACAGTGGGTAGGACTTTTGCTTTGCATGCTGCTGATCTGAGTTTGATAGCTGACATCCCACATATTTTTCCAAGCCCCATTAAGAGTGTTCCCTGAGCACAGAGTTATAAGTATGTTTTAGTGACATGGAATCACTCCTGTATCTCTATTCAGGGATGACTCCTAGTGAGGCTTGGGGAATCACATAGGGTGTCTCAGAACAAACACAGATTGACTGTATGTGAGGCAAGGGCTTACCATTGAACTATATCTCTGGCCCCCATCTTCAGCTTTTAGCTCGAATAGCATATTTATCATTTGAAGACTTATAGCCCAGCTATGGCAATCAGTTGTTGCCACTAGCAACAGGCAAGAACTGCTTTGCAAATGCAAAGAGCTTGCATGTTGCCTTTCCAGTCCTGAGAATTTTGGTGTTCTCTTCCTGTTTGCACTCTAGATGCTGAAAATTTAATAACTGCTATGTTCCCGTATCTAGTATACTCAGTTAGGGTTTAGAATTCCTGGAATCTTATTCTCTCCTACCATTCACATTCTGCCATGGATTCATCTTAGCCTAATTTCCTATTATGAGCGAATGCTGGTGCTAAATAGCTGTTAAAGTTATTATGTTTTTTTAGAGGACACACCCTATGGTGCTCAGGGCTTTGCACTCAGGGATCACTATATGGGGGGCTCAGAAGACTATATGAAATGCTGGTAATTGAACTCAAGTGGCCATGTGCAAAGCAAGCTTCTTACAAGATATATTATCTTTCCAGCCTCACTTAAAGTAGTTTTAAAACAAATAAATATGAAAGCCCTTTGAAAACCATAGTATGCTTCCAGGTAGAAGAAATCTTACTACTAAACACTTCAATATACAGACAGACATTTGAAGAAAATGACAGTACTTGATCTCTGGGATTTAGGGATGTAACTATTTGGAAATATGAAACAAATACTAATGGAAATGAGGCAATAGATTTTTTTAAGGCACAATTATTGTGAATTTAGATTTTCATATAAAGGTTATATGCAAGAGCAAGAGTGAGGTGATATAACCACATCTGACTCTGTCAAAGTATTTCCTCTAACACTGCATCTCCCTGAAGCTGCTTCAAAGCAACACAAAACCTTTCATAGGACACTTTTGTTTAATAACTTCAGTAGATTTGAAAAGCCTCCTTTAAAAGACAAAATGTACAATTCACATGATGACATTCTACTGATGATTCAAGTTTAAATTTAAAATTTCTTGGGTCATCAGAAAATGAATCTATCTTTGGCTTATTTTCAAAAAAGTATCCACTGTGGTTTTGACTGTAGTAAATACCCTACATTAAAATACAGCTCTTCATTTTATCTATGAATAATAAATCCACACCTAGGACCTCATTTGACCTTAATGACCATTTGTAATAGCAAAAATAGCAAAACCTGAAATATGTTTTTAAGCCCATATTGCTAAACTAAAATCTTTAGGTTCATACCATATTATAACACTTCTTAGAGGCTGCTGAGGATGCTATCATAAAATCCCACAGACTGTATTACATAGCTTTAGCAGTGGAAATGCTAATTTCTAGCTCTGGAACTGGGAAATTAATAAGTAATTTAATTCCTGGTGAGATCTCTTTTCCTAGCTCTAAAATAGCCTCCTTTCTGTATCTTTACATGAAAAGAAAAGACATCTCTTCTCCTCTTCCAAGGCCAACGATTTTATAAGAACTCACACATTGGAACTATTTTGATCGCAATTATCTTCTAAAAAGCCTAGTCACTAAAAGCAATCTTCTCTTTGGAGGTCAGAGCATGAGTATGAATTTTGGGGAACATAATTCAGTCCGTAACAACAATTTATGTAATATTTGAAAGTAGATTTGAATTTGATTCTTTTGCAACTATATGGCCTCAAACTTAGCTTGTTCAGAGAAAGTTTGATTACAGTGGTGCTTTCCCAGAATTGGTTTCCCCAAGGCAAGACTTACCCACTTTAGGGCCCAGAGAGATAGCACAGCGACATTTGCCTTACAAATAGCCGATCCAGGACCAAAGGTGGTTGGTTCGAATCCCAGTGTCCCATATGGTCCCTGTGCCTGTCAGGAGCTATTTCTGAGCAGACAGCCAGGAGTATCCCCTGAGCACTGCCGGGTGTGGCCCCTCCCCCCAAAAACAACAACAACAACAACAAAAGACTTACCCACTTTATTCTGGAGTTATTGAATCCTGAGATTTCATCAAATATAGGAAACTGACTGAATAATAAGTATTGGTGTGGGGATGAGAGATAAGAGAAGGAAGAAGAAGAGCAGAGAACTGAGAAAAGAAGGGAAAGACAAAGGAGGAGAAGTAGGGCAAAAAGAGAGAAAAAGAGAAAGAATGAATGAAAGAAAGAGAAAAGGAAAGAGAAAAAGAAAGAAATAGCAAGAAAAAATAAAGAAAAGAAAGGAAGGAAGGAGGGAAGGAAGAAAGAAGGAAGGATGAAATAAAGAAGTAGAAAAAGAAAGAAAAAGAAAAGAAAGAAGAAAAGAAAAAGAAGAAAGAAGAAAGAAAAGAGAAAGAATGAAAGAAGAGAAAAAGAAAGAAAGAAAGAAAGAAAGAAAGAAAGAAAGAAAGAAAGAAAGAAAGAAAGAAAGAAAGAAAGAAAGAAAGAAAGAAAGAAAGAAAGAAAGAAAGAAAGAAAGAAAGAAAGAAAGAAAATAAGCTGTGTGAAGAGAAAGATCCTCTTGGACATCTTTGACTTGGACTTTGAATGCTGGAAACTGTCACACAAAATATTGTACTGCAGGTTTCTTCAAGGTTTGCACTCATGACCTCTTTTTACCCAGGAGTTGCAACATGGGTGAGGACAGCAAGAAACATCTACATTTCATTACAGGCTTGATTATGAATTCATTTTTGGTTATTGCATATTCATAAACCTTTGAATGTTGCCAAGTTATTTACAGTTCCCACCATCACTTACCCCTTATGGGCTGTTATCCAAAGTTTAAGAAGATAGGTTTATTTTTTTTATTATTCATTTATCCAAAACAATGTATACACACCGCTATTCATTGCAGTACTCAGTACAATAGCTAAAACTTGGAATAAACCTAATATTCAACAACAGACAAATGGATCATGAAGATGTGCTCCATATATTCCATGGAATACTACATAGCTATAAGGAATATTGTAATCATGCTTTTTTCAGCAAACATGGGTGGAATCAGCAGATATTATGCTAAATAGAGTAGGCAAGAAGAAGAAGAAGAAATACAGAATGATATCACTTATATGTGGTATTTAGAATAACTGCATAAAGAAACACAATGGTCTAAATGGTAGTAGTCTCAAGCACCACTGGCCCCAGAATATAGCAAGGAGAAGGAGAAAAAAGCTGAATGGAAGAGAAGAAACACAAAAACATATATTCTTTTCTATACTTCAAAGAAACCTGCAGCAACAGATTCAACTGTTTAGATTGAGCAGGTGTTTAATCAATTGCTATTATAACTGTCTATAATAATGTACTAATGCTTTATCCACAGAAACAGGTGCAGAATGTATTTGGAAGTCATGGACTC
>PVKC010004543.1:10276-35674 GCA_004027635.1 Crocidura indochinensis
GCCATTTTTACTCTTAGTTTTTAACTTCTCAGGTACTGGAATATTCTCCCCACCCCAAAACACTGCCAAACAATTCCCAAAGCAAAAACCGTTTTCTGCCTCTTTGCCTCCATGCAGAAAGAAGCTGCTGCCACCACTGCTGCTAATTTGCCTTCAGTGACCCTTTTCTCCTACCTCCCTTCTGTGGGCAGTTGCTCACTATCAGATTTAATTTTTGAGAGACCCTCAGATCAAGGCTATTTCCTGATTATTGAGTAATGGGAGTCATTTTTTCAAACTCCATAAGACCACAGTGCAAGCTGAAGCTGTGTTCCAGATTTTATCCTCCTCCCAGAATATTTCATAAGACTTAAAGACTATTTTAAAAGACTTTGTATATTTTAGATGTTTTTCCTTAAGAGGTATAATTATTATTATATTTCATATATTTCCTTTTGTAGATATATTTTTCTCCATCCCTTTTGTGGATTTGTTTCACAAGAAATTTTTCTAGTAAATAAGTGGGTTCTGAGTTCATGTATGAACCTGGTTATAGGGATTGTTTAACTTGTTATTTTTACCCCCACGTGTACCAGTAGTATCATGTGGCATTGTTCTTTTTTTGCTTAGGCACATTACAATGGGGAAATCTTGCTATAGAAAGAAGTTCTTCTCTAACAGGGAAAGAAACTCATAAATTTTATATTGAAGGAGGGGCTTTCACCCTGAACATTTATCACAGTGATAAATGTTGACAGGTTTCAGTCTCTTGACATTGGTCGTTCACCCCAAACCTTGGATCCCATTTTTGAAATAGTTTTCTGCACTAACACCAGGAATCGAACTTATACTGGGGAAGGTCCTAATGCTGCCCTGGCACTGACTTGCTCCAGGGTGAATTCATATGACACCCTAACAACTTGGAAACAGCAACAACTTGCTTTCCGGGCAGATCACCCTGCAACACCACCTAATAGTGAGATCAAACAAGAAGATACTTCTTGACTTCAACATAGGATCTGTGAAAAAGCACCAAGATCTCAAATTACAACTACCTGACTATAACAACCATAATTGAGGAGAACTTTTACTGTGACCGTGAAGAAAGATTTTAGGGTTTGACAATTACTATGCCTGAAGCTGTAGTTGGTCATATGGCAGAATGCTTCATGGGTAAGGTCTCCCCCTATTTATAGGCCATAGGTTTTTCTTTCTATTTTTCCAAATTTTTGCTGTACCTATACAAAAAAATTGCCACCCCCTTTTTTGCTCTTCTTTCTCTTTTTAAATCTTTTTTTTTGTTTTGTTTGGGGGGGGCCACACCTGGTGGTGCTCAGGGGTTACTCTTGGCTGTCTGCTCATTAATAGCTCCTGGCAGGCATGGGGGATCATAAAGGACACCGGGATTTGAACCAACCACCTTTGGTCCTGGATTGGCTGCTTGCAAGGCAAACACCGCTGTGCTATCTCTCCGGGCCCTTTAAATCTTTTAACTATTCGCTCTTGCCTTTTTCCTAGAACCTTGGGACATGAATTACTTTGTTTTACCTCATATTTATGTATTTTTCTATAAAATTAAAAGAAAAAGAAGAAAGGATGGGGCCCAGGGGCCAAGTGATGTCAGGTTCATTTGTGGAAAAAAATATATGGCAGAACTAAATATTCAAGTCAAAGTCAGTAAAAACAGAATCAAAAGACCTAAACTTAATTGGGTCTGTTATACTGGCAGGCCAGGAGGCAAAGGGTATTGGTATAGGATGCACTCTGGGAACATTGGTAGAGAGAGGTCGACACTGGTGGTGGAAATGGCCCTGATTCACTGTACATTTGAAATTCAACTATGAAGGATATTTTAGATCACAATGGTTTCTATAAAATAAAATTTAAAAAATGACAACATAGTTTCCTCTTTCTGATGCTGATACTTAAAATGGTTTTGAATCATACTTGATGTTGCTCAGAGATCCTTTCTGGCACAATAAGTGATCCCTGGTGGTACTCAGGGACTATCTTGTACTGGGCATTAAACCATGAACACACCTAAGTTGAAAGCAAATTGATGCAACCTCTGTGGAAGACAATATGAGATTCATTAAAAAATAAAAATGAAGAAACCATATGATTTGATGATACCACTCCTATGCATTTATGATAAGGATGTGAAAATACTAAATCAAAAATAAATTTGTACCTCTATGTTCATTTCAATGTTTTCCACAATAGCCAAAACAGAGACACAGAATCAACCTAAAATATCTTTGACAATTTGCTATATAAAGATATTCTGGTATATATTGTCAGCTTCAAAAAATGACAACATCTTGTCTTTTGCTACAACATGAATGGAATCAGTGGATATTATGCTAAAAATAAATTAGGAGAAAGGAAAGTACTGGATAATTTCACTTGTATGTATTATATGAAGAGACAAAACAAGGACTAGAGAGAAGGCAACAGAGACTAAGATGCTTGCCTTGAATGTTGTTGACCTTTGTTTAATATCCAACTTGGTCCTTCAAGCTTGGCTTGGAACACTGCTGGTTGTAGACTAAGCCCCTGCTTCCAACTAAAATATAATAAAACACTTTGAAAGATATAAAACAAAGGAATAGACAAGGTATTTAACATTCTGAGGACAGAAGTGAGATTCCAAGGGTTGTGCAGATAAGGAGGAGTAGATGGAAAGGGTGCTGTGGACAGTGGTGAAGGAATACTGACTTTTGCTGATGGATATGGTGTGGCGCCATTGTACCCCTAAGTTATATAAACATTTTCTCTTTTAAACCAGTTACCTAGGTTTAAAAAGTGTAACCCTTCCCCCAATTTCCTGCTTCCCTAGTCTCTTCTTTTGGTATGTTAAAGTCTACCTGGATTACAGGGCCTTCCCCCACCCTGGTGGGTGTGATTAGATAATAAAGAGTGCTGACTTCCAGCAGGAGAAGAAGAAAGCCAATATTTGCATAGATAATGTTCAGTGCTTTTTTAATGTGATGCATTGCTTCAAACTATTTTCAGGTGGACAGTCATTCTTCTTGCAATAAACCTTTTATTTCATAATTAATTTTATATTTAAACTAATCAATTTAAAGAGCTACATTTTTCTTATTAAAAGGTTACTAGACTATGAAGGATGAGTCTACAAATTTCTTAATTTATATTGTTCTTTTTCTTGTTTAAATGCCAAAATTTTATAACTTTCAGAAAACTAAATGGCTCTTTCTCTACTTTTATATTTATCTGAATATATCTTTAAATATATTACTATTTATATCTTGAAATATTTACACATTTATCTCTTTAAATATATTACTAGTTTTTATTCATTTTAAAGGAACCTTTCAGGCCAGATATATAGTATAATACTTGTCTTACATGCAGTTTATCTGGATTTCATATCCAGGACTACATATGCTCCTCTGAATCCCTCAAGGTGAGATCCCTGAGCACAGAATCAGGAGTAAATACTGCGTACTTCTGGCTTTGGCCCTAAACCCCCAAATAAAAAAAAACTGAGCTTCTACTTTCATATTTTGGGATATTTTTATTCATAGATGGGGTCTGGGGACCTCAGTCCCCAGTAATGAACTGAGCAGTAAACTCAGGGGTACTTCCTGGTGATACTAGGGACAATATGGTGTACTGGGATTTAAAGTACCTGTTGTAGGGGCGGGAGTGATAGCACAGCAATAGAGCATTTGTTTTGCACGCTGATGATCTGGGATGGGTCTGAGTTTGATCCCCAGAATCCCATATGGTCCCCCAAGCCTGCCAGGAGCAATTGCTGAGCTCAGAGACAGGAGTAACCCCTTAGCACTGTCGGGTGTGGCCTCAAAACCAAAAGATAAGAACAAAACAAAACCTACTGTATATAGGGCAAGTATACTAACTTCTGTATATTCAACAATAGAGCTTATCATCTTTCTGGGGTTTTTTGTTTGTTTGTTTGTTTGTTTTTGGGTCACACCCGGCAGTGCTCAGGGGTTACTCCTGGCACCATGCTCAGAAATTGCTCCTGGCAGGCACGGGGGCCGATGACCTTTTGCATGAAAGGCAAACACCTTACCTCCATGCTATCTCCCAGGCCCCAGCTTATCATCTTTCTAGGTCAACTACCCAAACAAATCTAAGTGACTTTTAAATACCTAGTACTGAGATGTTGCAATAGTATCAGTTCTGTTATTTCCACTGTCTTTGTTTTCTTTTACTGGAAAAGAGGTTGTCTTTTTTTCTATGCATTTTGTTTCATTTTTGTTTTTAAAGTAGCCTTTAATTTTTATTACAGAAAACTTTTTACCAGTCTGTTCTGGCATGCTAGTAATGGTACCAGAATCATCTGTATGGGTGATCAGTGTGCACACTAAAAGAGATCCCACAAGTTGTGCCCAACTCAGTGTTATTGCCACTGTTATCATGGACACATGTCTTGGCAGACATGGCTTAGTACTCTATTTCAAATGTCCTGAACATGGGGCAGTTGCTGGCAAGGATGACTAGCTTTGCCTTGCCTTGCTGAGTCATCTTCATTATCTGCTTGTAACCCAGCATGTACTTACTGCTTTTCATCACCAGCTGGAGCTGGAGTCATAAGTTGATGAACTGCAGCAACTTTTCAAGTCTGTGTGTGTGTGTGTGTGTGTGTGTGTGTGTGTGTGTGTGTGTGTGTGTGGTGTAAATAGGATTGGTAGCATGCAAGATTTCTTTGATATATAAGTTGACCTCTCCAGCCTTACCCTACTCTGACAATCTATTAGTTACTTAAAAAATATCAATTTGATTTCATAGATAATTTCCCATTTTCATTTTTACTAGGAATTTATACTCATCAACTCCTTTAATTTTGGTGGCTTTTCACTTTTCAGGTGAAAAACTAGTACTGAGAAAAGTGCAAGTGAATCGTGTCAAGTCTTTATCTTTTAGAAATAAATCTTGGAATACAACACTCTTGAAGAGAGTATAAAAATGACTATTACAGAGGCGGGGGGGAGGGCAGTGGGGAGGTCTGGAGGGAAAATGGGAATACTGGTGGTGGGACATGACACTGGTGAAGAGTATTGGACATTACATTGTATGACTGCAACTCAATCATGAAAAACTTTATAACTGTGTATCTCATGGTGATTCAATTAAATAATTTATTTACAAAAAATAAAATGAAATAGCATACACACAAAAGAAAAAAAAAACCCTCTCTTGAGGGCCAGAGCAAAAGTACAGTGCTGGTGTTTGCATCTGTTACCAATTTAAAGTGACAAAGATGTAGTCACTTGTTAGAGTAAACAGTTTGACTCTATTCAAGATAATTCTTCTTGGCTCATGATTGCCACTCATTTACTGGAACTACCTCTAGATTTGTCCATTATTCCTACTTGTTCTCCACCCAAGGGAGTGGTCTTTCTCTTAGCAATAAAGACCTATGGTTTCAGGGAGAAGCTGCGTGAGGTTTCCTTTTCCACAATTAGTCTACCTACCTTCCTTCTGTTATCTTTTGCTAGTGAACATAAAGTTTGTGGTGGAATTTTCCTAAACCTTTTTTATTTTCTTCATCCTTGTGTGGATTATTTCTGGTGTCAGCATTTGCTTTGAGACTCATGCTCCCACATCCCTCAGGATTGAGGCATGAGGTTTTCACTTCAGTCCCATTTGTTTATCTCTGCTTGCATTTACTTGGCCAGTGGTGTTTCATCTTTGAAAATGCCTTTAGCTTTGATATCAGAGAGTGTTCTGCCCCCTTTTTTTCCTCTAAGTACTTTATGGTTTTAGGCCTGATATCATGCTCTTTAATTAATTTTGATTTGACCTTTGTGCATAGCATTAAATAAAGGTCTGAATTTATTTTTTTGTATGTAGTAGGCCAGTTTTTTCCAGCACCACATGTTGAAGAGACTTTTCTTACTCCAATTTGTATTTATTATTTATAAAAATTATTTGAACATTAAACTAAGAAGCTTCTGCACTTCAAAGGAAACAGTGATGAGGATACCAATACTACCTAGGGAATGGGAGAAACTATTCACCAAATACCCAACAGATAAGAGGTTGATGTCTAAGATATACAAGGCACTGATAGAATTAAAAAACGTGGAGAAGAAATGAACAGAAATTTCCTCAAAGAATAAATGCAGATGGTCAGGGGCCAGAGAGATAGCATGGAGGTAAGGTGTTTGCCTTGCATGCAGAAGGTCAGTGGTTCGAATCCTGGTATCCCATATGGTCCCCCAAGCCTGCCAGGAGCGATTTCTGAGCATAGCGTCAGAAGTAACTCCTGAGCGCTAAAAACCAAAAACAATAAATAAAATAAAAAAATGCAGATGAACAAAGGCATATAAACAAATCTCCTTATCACTAGTCATCAGGGAGATGCAAATTAAAGCAACCAGTGTTGGCATAGATGCAGGAAGAAAAGAACTCTTATTTGCTGATGGTAAGCATCAGACTGGTCCGGTTCTTTTGGAAAAAAATATAGATAATCCTTAAAAAACTAGAAATTGAGCTTCAATATGATCAGACAATACCACTCTGAGGGATATACCCCAGGAACAAAAAGCACCATGCAGAAAAGCCCTCTGCATGCCGATAGTCATCACAACACTATTTACAATAGCCAAAATCTGTAATCAACCTAAGTTGCCAAGAACAGTTTAGTGGCTAAAAAAATTATGGTACATCTACACAATGGATTATTATAAGCTGTTACAAAAATATCATGGACTTTGCTTATGTAGATATAAATATGAAGATTATTATGCTGAGTGAAATGAGTCAGAGAGAGAGAGGGATAGATATAGAAAAATCTCACTCACTTGTGGGATATAAAAAATAAAAAATAATATAGTAATAGCATCCAGACACAATAAACACAAGGATCAGGAGGACCATTCCTTTGTAGGAAGCTTGCCACAAATGGTGAAGTTGTTCAGTTAGGGCAGAGGAGGTACTCTGCACATGAATTGGGTACTAAAAGAAGATAAAATGATAAGCAAGGTACATCACTCTTCATTAATAGTCCAAACCTTGTGGCAAAAGAGAAAACACGGGGGTAGAAAGAGACAGAAAGAGAAGTAAAATGTCTGCCAAGAGGCATTTGGGGGGGCATGGAGAAGAAAGAGGGACACTGGGGACATTGATGGCAGAAACCATGCACTGGTGAAGGGTGGTGTACACTGTATGACTGAAACTTAATCATGAACAATTTTGTAACCACAGTGCTTAAATAAATAAAAAAGGGGGAAAACATGACAATAATATGGCACTTTAAATTTTGAGCTGAGGTCAATTGAGGCCCAGTAACCTCATATGCTTTACCAATCCCTTAAATAGTTAAAAGAATGAAAATTAAAGTTATTATCTGAAATTAGGATTTATTTTAATACCCCAAATAATTTTTTTATCTCAGAGAAACCTGTTTATAATCAGGACAAGCAACAAATTATAGAGTATCTGGACATCTATTGTGTGAGTTTCCATCTCACTCCTCAGCTAAAGATACATACCTTCATGTCACCCCATTTTAGAATCTATTTTGTTGTAGATTTTCCATATGTGAGCAATTACATGTGTCCTGCCCTGAAACTAATATGCTGACATGAAATCGATTGCCTGAGACAAATCCAGAGTGGGTAGAAGGGAGAAAATTTCCTCCCCTTACTTTTATAATCCTAAAGTACAGCAAGCAAGAGGGGTCTAGTAGTTTCTAGGGAGCCAAAGTGAGCCATTGCCTGAAAAAAATTTTTTTTCAGGGGAGCAAAAGTCATTTGCTTCTAAGAGTAAAAGCACATTAAGTCCAAAATATCTTCTGTCTCTTAGAGGTAGTGTGAGATTTTTACACTGCAGAAGAAGGTTTTTTTAATTTACGCTTTTTTTTTTTTTTTTTTGCTTGCTGACTGCTAACCTTGAGCATGTAATTTTTTCAAGAATCTTAGTTTTCTCAGCAAATTAGGACTAATAAAAGCATCAGGCCAGAGTGATTGTAGACAAATTAAGTGCCATGGCACAGCCAGTTTGAGTTATGGCACTACAGGCCCTTGAGGATTGCCAGAAGCAACTCCAGAGCACAGAGTGAGCAGTAGCCACTGAGCACTATGTGGTGTGCCCAGTCAACTCAAGCAATAAGACCATCATCTTAGGGATATTATAAAAGAATGCTTAATGAGGCTTTTGAACCAGTTCAGTGAATAGAGAACACTTGTGAAACCTGGAGCAGATGGGACTCTATCTTGTCGACCCACTGTTAAGTTTCCAGTTAAGGCCAACAAGGCTAAGTTTCCATTTAAGGGTCAAGTTTCTACATAGACTCCAAGGCCTTTAGAGACCACAAGCACCACTAAGTGACATCTTGATGTGACCCCATGGCTACATACTAGCTCTGTAGAAAGTCCCTTCGATGCTATCCAATCATATGGTCACTATATATGGGAACTATATATGGTAACTTCTTTGTTACCATAAGATAAGATGGCCACTATCCCACACTGTGATGGTTAAAATTAAAATAAATCTACTTAATGCCTGTGTTCTTTGGCTTTTGTTGTAGTTGTTGTTGCTGTTGTTGGCTTTTGGGTCACCCTGGGGACATTTAGGGGTTACTCCTGGCTCTGTACTCAGAAATCATTCCTGGCATGGAGGACCATATGAGATGGTGGAATGTGAACCACAGTTCATGCTGAATTGGCTGTTTGCAAGACAAATGCCCTACAGCTATGCTATCGCTCTGGCCCCATGTTCATTGGCTTTCTCATCTCTGACAAAATGTTGGATTATATAGGATTATTACATACTATAACTAATACAATCATTATAGGATTTATAGGATTGCTGACCATATTAAAGGAATTAAAATTAAGTGAAGGGCTGGAACACAGTAAGCACTATCTAATATGTCTGACAATACTGTGATTATGTGTATTAAGGTCTGTGATTTGATTCTTAGGAATTTGTTTCTTTTCTAGCTTCCAAATTTAAAGCTGCTTAGTTCAAAAGCTAAAAAGTCAGAGGTCATAGAAATAGTAGAGAGATAAAGGCATGTGCCTTGTATGCACCCAACCCCGGTTGTATTCCTGGAACAACATATGGTACTCCAAGGATCACCAAGAGTGATATTTGAACAACACAGCCTAGCACAGGGTCATGAATAAGACCTGATACAACCAGGTATGACTTCAAAACCAAAATAAATAGGGGCCAGAGAGATAGTACGGCACAGGGTCCTTAACTTGTAGGAAGCCAACGGGCGTTTAATCTTGGGTACCACCTATGATTTCCCAAATCCTTCTAGCATGATACCTGGATGCAGAACCAGTAATAAGAAAGCCTTGACATAGTCAGATGTGGCCCAAAATCTAAAAAATAAATGAGAATTTTAAAAATAAGGCCCTTAGGAGATAGTATGCAGGTAAGGCACCTACCAAAATGAAGAAAAAATTAAAAAAAAAAATACTAAAGAATCAAAGTGGAAATTTGGTGAAGCTGTGTATCTTAAACATTTTAGCACTCCAAAGTAAAAAGTTTTAAATATCTCTTCCTTAGTTTTTCCTTTCATAATTTTGGTACCACATATAGATTGCACAAGCATCCACTTATGCAATATAACTATGCTATATTTATAAAACTTAAGATACTTTTCCTTCAAGAAGTAAATGTCAGGGCCAGAGAGATAGCGCAGCAGTAGGGCGTTTGTCTTGCATTCAGCTGACCTCTGAGAGACCCAGTTCGATTCCTGGCATCCCATATGGTCCCCCAGCCTGCCAGGGGCAAATTCTGAGTGCAGAGCTAGGAGTGACCCCTGAGTGACACTGGATGTGGCACAAAAACCAATCAATCTATCAATAAAGTAATAAAAAGATGTAAATGTTTGTGTATGAGAGGGACAGAGAGAGAGAGGAGAGAGAGAGGGACAGAGAGAGAAAAAGAGAGAGAGAGAGAGAGAGAGAGAGAGAGAGAGAGAGAGAGAGAGAGAGAGAGAGAAAGAGAAAGAAATCACATTTGATGGCCAAGACAGAAAGGAGATCTACTAGGGAAAAATCTTAGCACCAAAATTGTTTCTATTTCATGAGTTATTACTGGTTAAAGATTTTCTCACCTAAAATATAAATGTTTATAAATATAAATATTGATCTTAAAAACAGTCAATAATAAATGAGTGTTGTGCTGTTGATAAAATAGAAATAATTAATGAATGTAATTAATACAGTGTCCAATTTGTTAAAAGTTAGAATCTCAAAAATGTATCCAGTTAGATTTCAAGGGTAGAATTCCATTGGAAACTTGATAAGAAGCTAAACTGTGCTACTTTCTCTTCAGGCTCTACATGGACAAGACTGACAAATACCCTTTCTCAGTAGTATCTCCAAATTCAAATTAATCTGAGGACTATTTTTTCAAGGGGTGAGGTTGGTGTTTGGATCACACTCAGAGTGGTACTTAGCATTTAATCCTGGCTGAGTTTAGAAATTGCTCTTGTCAGGGCTCAAGGAATCTTCTGGGGTTCAGGGTATTGAACCCGAGTCAACTGCATAAGAAACAAGTAACTGCCTGGCCCCTGGAGTCATTCATTGAAATAGTTTCCCTAACCCTTGCCTAGGAGTTTTTTTATATCACCTCTGAAGCTAATGAGGAAGGTTTATGTTTCTTTTTCTTTTGGTTAGTTTGCTTGTGAACCCCATCCATTTGTTCTCAGACTTAATATTGATTCTGTTCTTGGAGATCACAACTGGAGGGACTCTGGGAACCAAGGTGCTGAGGCCCCAATCTGGACTTCCTACTTGCAAAACATGTATTTGGCCCATTGGTTATATCTCAAACCCTTAATAGTCTTTTTGAGCATTTTTTTCTCACAGAATAATTGTTGAGATGAGAAACAGGAAATGGGTAAAGGAAGGAAGGTTAAGAACATAAGAAAATTGATGTGGTTTGCTAAGTGCCTTCTATAATGGTTGACTGTGAATGAAATACTGGCTTATGGTGTCCTGTCACTGAATGCTGATTTTCTTAGATACTTAGCAGTAATTTTAAAATAGTAACAATGAAAAATGTTTTATTTCAGGTCAGTGACTATCTTAATTTATTTGTTTTAAAATAAATTATTCATAATTTATGGAGAAAAGGAAATCTATTTGATAATACGATATGTGACATGATAGGTTGGAGACCCTGCCCTTGTTTTGTTGAAGGTTTTTGGGAATTGAACAAGAAGGTCAATTTCTAAAGAGAAAAGACCATACTCTAACCAGACACAAGCTGTGACTTTAACAACTAATTGGAAGAAAAACAACTCATATTTTCCTATTTTTTTCTTTGTTATAAAATGGAACAAAACAAATAAATAAAATCTCCTAAAACCTCAAGACTGTATTTCAGAGACCTTGAAGTAAATTGAAGAAGGGAATAGCTGCAATTTATTTGTTTTAAAGGATAACAGGCACAGAAAGGTGTGAAAAAATTATGTCTAAGTCTAAAGAGGCAGAATTTTCCATCCTGGGTCGGTATAGTTTACATATTTCCTAAAGAGCTTGTCTTTTACTGTGAAATCAATTTCACTGCAAAACCCAAGAAGACTCATAATGCAAGTGAAAATTGCATTCTGAGAATCTGCAGATATCTGAGAGGCTGGTAGAAAGTGGACAGTTTGCAGACGTAGGTTCCTGTATTTTGAAATAGTTGTCCAGTGTAACAGAAAATGGTCAGTAACAGTTACTTCCTAGATTTTCTTTTTCCTGTTTATTCTAAGATATATGGTAAACTCTCCTGATTTAGATATTGATGTTTTTCAAAAGTTAAAAAAAAGTGTAAGTTTTAATACTTTTATAGTAATGGAACCAGGGGCTTGATAGTCTTTGTAATCCTAATAAAAAGAATGCTAATAACTAATTTTTTTAGACATTTTTAGTTTTTACTCAATTTAGCCATTACAGTGGTATATAGTGTTATCTTTTATAATGATTTTATAATAATAATCTTTTATAATAATTTTTATTTTGACCAAAATGAATTACAAATCTTTCATAGTAATACACTCGGTACATAGTGACATTGAATCAGGGGCATTCCCACCACCAATTTTGGCCTCCCGCCACCCTTATTCCCACCATGCATCCCATATCTTTACCCCCCAGTCTGTTAGTTAAATAGTCCCCTCTGTGTCTAGCTTGTTGTAGACTGGGTATCAATTCTTTTGTCATTGGCTTTGGATTTGGTATTTAAGTACAATAATTTTTTATTTCCACTCAATGTTCATACGATTGGTTTTGGTACCCTTCAGTATTTCCCCCTCAATTTGTGAGGCAGAACAAGATGGTTCTAGTTATATTGGTTCTGTTTGAAGGAAAGAAAAAAGAAAAAAAGGGGGAGGGACAAAAGTCAAACAAGCTAAAAATGAAAGGAGTTCTTCTTTTGAGTCTATAAATATCAAGTTAAGAAAAGAAAGGGAAAAAGGAAGAAAACCATAGCAAAAATACAAAGAAAAAAAAAACAAAAAGCATCACAGCAATAAAGACAACAACCAAACAATAAACACAGTCACAAAATAAAAACAAAACAGAGCACCAAAGAACCCCCCAACAAACCCAAAACAAAACAACAAAAAAGCAACAATAACAACAAAAAAATTTGTGCTATATTTTTCTTTTTTGCATAGCTAATAACTAATTTTAAAAGAACATGATAGATGTATTTTTACATAAAGATAGAAAACACTATGGAATTAAAAATTGTATAAATGATAAACAACTAAATAAACTATTTTAGATGTATATTTAGAAAGAATTTTAAAGTTATATTTAAGGAGTGATGACCTCCATTTTCTTATCCATTACCATAAATTTATTATTTACTGGAAAACTTTAAGTTCCTTCCAAATTTGGCAAGATTTAATAAAAACTTTAATTTTTTAATTGTGGGAGGCTTGGGTCATACTTGGATATGTTCAGGTCACTCCTGACTCTACATGCAGAAATTACTCCTGATGGTGCTTGGAGGACCATAGGAGATGATGGGGAACAAATTCTGGTTGACTATGTGAAAGGCAAGTGTCCTACTTTCCGTACTATTGCTGCAGCCTCCAAGATTTCACAAGAGTTTTAAGTATTGGGAATAAAACCTATGTAAGCATAAAATAATACTTGTTATAACAAGCTGACATCTGTATACAACTTAACTAGAGCAAAGAAATAATATAAGAAGCAATCACATGCAAGAAGATTATCTAAGGGAATGACAGAGCTCCAAAGTATAAAACTCAGAAACACAAATGTTCTGATTAACAAAAATACTTAAATAATAGTTGTCAACTTTGAAGGTGATAAAACAAGAGAAAAAGTCCTTGTTCTTAAAAAAGAAATAACACTTTATAACCAAGGACTTTATACAGCTTGTAGAGAGAGAAAATGGCCAAAATAAAAGTATCTATGATCTTTTGTTGATTATGCTAAAACTATAACCAAACCACTTTAAATTTTCATCTTTGCAAAACTCTCACTCTTGAATTATGGAACCTTATTACAAACTGTTGGAGATCTTCACTTTTGTGCGTAAGATAGACCTCTTAAATGTAGCCTGTACAAAACTGAACAGCTATTTCTCCCATCTTTTCCCTAAATCTATTTTTCTTCTAGTGTTTTGTATTATTGCATGTGGAGAAGACTAAAGTAACATGGCATTAAGATTGATCAAAAGGAATATCTGAAATGAAACCAGGGTGTTATTAGGACTAGACTGTAAGCATATTTATTATTTCTTGACTGTTTGTAATCTCTATTTATAACTGCCAATATCATACTATTGAATCAGCACCCTGTCACCTGGAATTTGAGAGTTTGGAGCAGTCAGGCTGACTTCTCAAAGAGATCAACAAACATCATCTTTACCTTCTAAGAGGAAATTCCAATTACTGCTGACCTCTATCCCTTTATTATGTATTTTGTTTGTTTCGTTTTGTTTTGTTTTATGGTCACATCCAGCAGCACTCAGGCCTTACTTCTGTCTCTGCACTCAAAAGTCACCCCTGGCAGCCTTGAAAGATCATATTGAATGCCAGGAATTGAACCCAGGGTGACTAAATGCAAGGCAAATGCCCTCCCTGCTGTGGTATCACTCTGGCCCCTTCCTTTTGTATGTGTAACTATAGGAGATATTAGTTAACCTATAGAGACAACTGTATATAGAAACCTTGTATTCCCAACCCTTTCATCCCTGTCATAATGAAACACTCAATACAGTATTTTTCCAATCCTGATTTCCTGGATTATATTTTCTCAAACCCCAAATAAGACTGTTTTTACTCATAAATAAAGCTATCACTCATTTGCTGAAGTCTAGATTATTTAAGCAGGGTAAGGATATCAAAATCTACCAAATTTACCAAGACTAAAGCATTCATGACATCCTTAATCTGACATTCTCTAACTTTCAAACATCTTGCCTCTACTCCATTAGTTAGAGCTCAGTAAAGACAATCATTCTCATTATTTTGATAGAAGAATTTAATATCAATAAAGAGAATAGCTGTGGAGGAATGCTGGATAAATTGTTGCTTCAAGGATAAGTATTGTTTCCAAGATTGTGACAATATGATCATTAAAAAAATGCAGAAATAGAGATAACACAGCGACATTTGCCTTGCAAGCAGCCGATCCAGGACCGAAGGTGGTTGGTTCGAATCCTGGTGTCCAATATGATCCCCCGTGCCTACCAGGAGCCATTTCTGAGCAGACAGTCAGGAATAACCCCTGAACACTGTCAGATGTGGCCCAAAACCCCCCCCCAAAAATGCAGAAATAGTTGGTACAAGGAGATAGTAGTAGCCATGTGCCTTGTAAGTAACTGACCCCAGATCTATCCCTGGTACCAAATATGGTCCTCTGAGCCTGTTAGGAGTAAACCCTGAGTACAGAGCCAGGGAAAATCCTGAATATAGTGGGCATGACCCCCAACCAAACAAATGCAGGAATAAGTAACTTTGTCCTATCCTTATAGATATAATAGGCCCAAACAACTAACACTGATTCAGATATCAATCATTGCCCCAAACTATCCCGACATTAAGTTTGCCTAGAATTAAGGAAATTTACTCAGTGCTAAATTGTTTTACTCTTATTTTTGGCAGCTATCATCTACCTGTATAAGCTCTTCTCTTATTTTTCTTCTGTAAGGTTGACATGACCATGTTGTGAATATTTTCCATTTTCCACTATAGCCTCCTGCTAGTTTCTCACTTAAGATAAGGAAAATATGAATCTTTTGCATAAAACCAATTCATATGAGATCTGAGGCTGAATAAAAGTTTCCCTTTAGTGAGATAAAGCAGATAATATTTTAAAAATAAATCTCCAGAGTGACCAATTTAATCACATTTGCTTAATCACACTCCTGAAATTATAATACCAAAAGTCAGAGTAATGACCTTATGATTCAATTTACCTGTGAACTACATGCTACTTTCTATCACCAAATAGTACATGTAGCTATGAATAAACATGGAAGGAAAATGTTCAAATGCACTGAGAACTGCAATTCCTTTTTCTCACTTTGTAGTTAACACTCCTCAACCATCCCCAAACCTACACTCCTCAAACCTCCATCTATAAGCCTGACCTGCAGTTTTCAACTCTTTCTCTTGTTGACAAGTATTGCCATAAATTGGTTTTCATTCAAGGTTACCTAGACTTTTTTTGGGGGGGGGGCATACATGGCAGTGTTCAGGAGTTACCTTTGGCCCTGTGCTCAGAAATTATTCCTGGTGGGGCTGGAGTGATAGCATATTTGGGAGGGTGTTTACCTTTCACACAGTCAACCAGGTTCACCCCAGCATCCCATATGGTCCCTCAAATTTGTCAAGAGTAATTTCTGAATGAAGAGCCAGGAGTAACCCCTGAGCACCACTGGATATGGTTGAAAATCCCCTCCACTCTAAAATAAATTACTGCTGGCTGTGCTCAGGGGTTCCATAGGAATGCTGGATTGGCCAAGTTTGGCCGAGTCAAATGCTCTAACCACTGTGCATATTGCTCTAGCTTCCTAGACTCTTTCTTGAAACTCTTCCTTGAAGCTCTTCCTGGCTTCCTCACCATGTAATGCCATCAGCTGTTGTGTTTCCCAATTTATTGCATAAAGAAATGGCTCGGGATAGGAAGATGTCTCTGGTTATATAACCTTGGTGCTTGTGACCAAAATACAAGCCATCTGCTCTTTAGCTTCTTGACTTTTGATTTCTATTCAAAGTTTTAGCTGTGTGGTAATCTTATGGGCTGACTATGATGGGTGGGAGAGAAAAGTGCGGTTTTGTTTGTTCACAGAAAAACTGTACATTTCTTAGTCTTTGTCTTGCCAAATTATAAGAAAAATGTACTCATTATTTTTCTGTTCTAATATATCAGATGCCATTTCAAATTTATTGAAAATTGACTCAATTGCTGGTCTCTTACTGGTTTTATTTCTCAAGATAAAAACTGAGACTACCTGACTATAGCACTAAAATATTTCAGACAGCAGAGAGATGACATTGCACATGGTCAACTCTGTTTTGATCCCCCAGCACTGCACATGGATGGCTGAAAAACATCAAGAGTCACTTTGGAGATTTCTTTTTAAAATATTATCTGTTTTATTTCACCATTCAGTCTCAGCTCTGTAAATGAACTAGTTTTATGCAAAAGATTCATATTTTCCTCATCTTAAGTGAGAAACAAGCGGGAGACTAATAGGGGAAAATGTTCACAGCGTGGTCATGTTTACATCACAGAAGAAAAAGAAGAGAAGTGCTTCTGCCCCTAGATGACAGCTGCTTCCAAAAAGAATAAAACAATTTAGCATTGAGTGAATTTTCCAGGCAAATCCAATTTGGGGGTAGTTTGGGGCAATGGTTAACATCTGATAATTATTAGAAACAGAACAAGGCATGATGGAGTAGGAGTCAGATATTTCCTTATAAGGCCTGCAGGTCAATCTGAAAATAAGGAAAAGCACATTTGGTTTTTATTTACTGGCTGAGATTACATATCAGGCCTTTATTTAGAATAATAAAATTTATTAGAGAACATTGTCAGTGAGATTTTTGCTGTCTGTCTATATTGTTTCTGGTCACACAAAACACTTTCAGGGACATAGAAGTTCTTTAAGTTTCTGTGCGGTTGAAAGCTGGAGTGATAGTACAGTGGGAAGGGCATTTGACTTGCATGCAGCCAATCAGGGTTGGATCCTCAGCATCTCATAAGGTCCCCTGAGCACTGCCAGGATTACCTTATGAGTGCAGTGCCAGGATTAACTAAGTAACCCCTGAGTAATCCTGGTTATGGCCCCAAACAAAAGCAAAGGAGCAAACAAAAAAGTTACCCTGTCATGACGCAACTTGGTAAGAGCAATTTTACTAAGCTCTTAAAAGTTAATTTTATTATCAACTAATAATGCAGTCAATAAAACTTGTTATTCCTGTTGTCTAAAAACAAGATACTATAGGCAGTTAGTGTGATTGAGAGCTTTGGGAGGTGGGTGAAAGGAAGAATGGGGAAAGATGAACAACAACAACAACAACTAAAAAACAAGAGCAAAAGAAAAAGGTTAGTGGTGAAAAGACAATTCCCAATTGGAAAGACCCTTGAGACAAGTCAAAGCAACCTGGTCTGACAGTCTCAAGTTGCTTTGTTCAGCAAAGAGGTGCTGTGACCATGCATATGTGTGGACATGTTAGACTAGAGCTACCAGGCTGGTGCAATTTCTATGTGCGTTCTTGACTTATTGCATGTAAAATTGGCAGACAAAACTTCAGGTGTTTATGAAGTTACAGCTATTCACTTAATACCTTCACAAAGATAGTTTTGGTCCTCTACATCCTAGGTTCAGGCCTGATGCTTATTCCCATATATACTATTCTTTGTCCAACCTGGTCTCTTGCTTCTTTTATTTCTCAAAATCCAAAAAACTGTGTCCTCAGCTGGATTGTCTCATGGAGTCTACAGATCCAGCAGCCTGCTGCTCTGTCACTGATGCTTTATGCTCTGCACCTCCTGGTCCTTGCTGTTAATAGCCTTTTTTTAATAGGCTTTTCTTTGTTTTCAGTGCTACTTTTCCTAGCATCTTCCAGGACTCTGTGAAAAGTCAAGGAGAGTTTGACATTCCTCTGTGGCATTCAGAAAGGGGAAGTTTCCTGCTTTGTGTTCCCCTTTTAAGTGTTACTATTTCTGCCCCTGAGACATTTCTATTGTCTATCTAACTGGAGGCTTGTTATATTGCCAATATTTAAAATTGGAAAATTTATTTACTACCTTTCTTACATCCTCCCCCCTCTTCTTTTTGTTTCCATTGTAAGCCTAGTAAGGGAAAACTGGGGGTGTGTGCTAGTACATAGCTTCATTATTCCCAGGTACATAGCCATCTACCCACCTACCCAGGCAAAGCATCATATTGTGCAGACTTCAATGTGGAAGGGACCTCCAGAAAGTAAAATGATATCAAGAACAGGTACTGGAACTCTCTAGGCTCCTATTGTGTGCACACAGACTTCAACTGTAGTCTTGATTGAAATAAATGTCACCACTTTCTGTTTCCCATAGCTAAGTCTATGCATCACCCCCTGCCCTGTTCTCGCTCCTCTTTCCCCTTTCCCTGAATTCCCCACAACCTTCTTTCCATCCTAACTGCTGTTCTTCTGCCTCATGTACCTTTATTTTTCAGTTGAGTCAATGTAGCAACCTCTTCGCTGGTTTTGCTATTTCCTTCTTTCCTACCGGAAGTTCTTCTTCAATATGATGTGGTGAGTAATGGATTTATTGTAAAAATTGAAAATATGTTTAATCCTTTCCTTAGTCCCCTATGCTGCTCTCCAAATTCAAGGGACAATTAAAATGACAAAGAATACTTATAGGGATAATAGAACTGCAGAATCAGCATAAGAAATAGCTCAAGACACCATTTTAAATGTAATCTTCAGCTGAGGACATAAGAGAGAGTTGGAATGGGGGAAGATATGGGAGCTTACTAGGTAAATGAGGGGAACATGGCCAGTAAGTTTAAGTTATTACAATGACTTAAAGTCTATATCTTATCCATTGATCAGGGTTTGTGGAGATTTAGCCACCTTGCTCGTTCTGAAATGAGAGGAAGACCTTTTATAGATGAATTTTAATTCCAGTCGAAATTCCCTCTGTACTCTTCTTTAAGAAAGTCTTCAGAGATTTTCCAGTATGTCTGCAGTTCTCAAAAATAACCAACTCAAAATAAGTTTTAGGCAAAAGAGTCACATTTTCAAGTGCATATTCTGTTACCCCTCAATGGAAGCAGAATCCAGCTAGGTAAATTATGGTCTTTACAGTAAATTAAGAAGACCTTTTAATAGAGCCTTGGAGGAAAGAGCTTGGAGAAGTCTAGAAGTAAGCTGAACTAGCCAAAAGGTGGAAGAGAGTTCAAATGAGCAGATGGTGGAGTGGTAGTGGTGGTTATTGCTCCCCCAGAAAAGGTTATTGCAAATGATATGTATAAAAGAACTAATAAAATGGACTGGAGAGATTGTAAATGGATAGCTGGGTTGGCGAACAGGATTTTTACCCTCACTCAAAATGGCAAAATGCAATATGTGTTTAATATATTATTGTTAAAATTATATGCTTGTGTGAGTGTTTGTTTTGGCAGGTCACTGCGTGGTATGACTCTCTGACTCTCACAGTTTAAAATTTTGGCTCTTTGTGTCATACTTGTTTGCCACCCCTGGGACAGAGCATTTCCTTGCATTCAGCCAACCTGGGTTCAATTCCTATATACCTAATTCAATATGGTCCTCAAGCCCAAACAGGAGGTATCTCTGAATGCAGAGCCAGGTTTAAGTCCTGAACATAGTCTCATGTAACTCAATTTCCCACCCTCCAAACTAAAAAAAGAAGATAGTCCTAGTGGGAAAAAAAGTGATACTCAAATCTAAAGAAAATGAAGCAATATAAGAACTATGCAATCCAAAATGGAAGTAAGTCAGCTGCAATCTTAGTGGGGTATATTGCAGACTTCCGACTCCTCCCACAAAAGTTAGCAAATTCTTGAAGTCCTAGGAGGTCAACCACAAAACCAGTAGTATAGTGTAATTTTGATATACAGTTTTAAAGGTTATATTTTGTGTCTATTAAATAAAAACACTTTATCTGAATAAGTTTAGAGATCGAATTGCTTTCATTAAGGAATTCATGATTCTGGCAACATACAATCTAGTAGATAGGGAAACTCTGTGAGAGGACTACACAAAACCCTAGGTTTGTACAGTTAGAAAGGTGTGGATCAAGCCCCTCAGCAAAAGTCAAGAAAGATTTTTGAACAAATTTATTGGAAGATCAAGGTGGTCCAATTGTGCAGATTACTTCACTAGTTCTGATCAAGTATTTACAGATTTATTCAGACTACAGGCATCAGGGAGGTGAGGCCAGAGTGATGGGGTTTAGATAATTCTGTGACTCAAAATATCACTAGATCAAAAGTATGACGCCTATTAGGTATAGGAAGCCTTTGAGAAAACTGGAGATCCTTTGAGCTGCAAAAAATGCCAGGGTCATAGAATATGAATGAATGGAGGCCCTGTGTAGAAAGGGTTCAGAAAAAACAAACAAACAAAAAAAAACCTCTGTGATAAGATTATCAAGATGACCATCACAGTTTCAAGGTCTTCTTCTTGACAATACTCTAGCAAAAACTTTTGAAGGAAGCTTAGGAAACCTTATAAAAATGAAGTGTGCAGAGGTAAAGGGCTTATTCTTTGGGAGTTTGACTATCTCAATTTATTTTTTGTTTTTGGTTTTTTTTTTTTGGTCACACCCAGTGGCACTCAGGGGTTACTCCTGGCTATGTGCTCAGAAATCACTCCTGGCTAAGGGAACCATATGGGACACTGGGGATTGAACTAGGTTCGTCCTGGGCCAGCCACCTTTAAGGCAAATGTCCGACCACTGTGCTATTGCTCTGGCCCCTGTATCTCAATTTGGAATGCATATTGGTCTCTGAGCCCTTGATAGGAACACTACAGAGGAATAAGCAGGTCTGGAGGTATAGCATATAGCCTTGAATCATATGTTTTGCAAACATATAGTGATGAGTTCCAACCCTTGGTGTCCCACATACACCCAGTGTGACCATGGTATTCCTGTTTTTGAGCTTGGCAATTCTAGAAGTGCATATTCCAAGCAGTTATTTCTGACTGCATCACAGCCAAATATGTGTAAACACCAGAAAGGGTGGTATTCATTAAAACAAAAATGATAAGTCAATACTACAGCCATGGAAGAGTATACCCTGGTAAGCATGTGAATGAGCTCCAGTGTGACCCCTACTGAGAGGCACAGTCATCATTTGAGTGTTTCAATTAAGTGCAAACCCTGGCACACATACTATAAAATTTGCACTAGGAGGAGTTCAAAGCAAGGTGAGCACTGTGGCTGTTTTTAATCACCCAGTCTGTTGTGCAGCTCTACTTATCATCACAGCTAAAAGTGTGGGTGCACCACATCGGGATTGCATGTGACTCCTCCTCATCAACAACAATAATAAAGAAAAATAGGGGAGGAAAATAGAAAACAAAAAGACATGTGTAACCGAGGCTTGCGATGTTCAGAGGGTGGGAGTGCCTGCATCAAGCTCTGCTTATTATAACTCTGGATATGACTACTGACCCCTTCCCTAGCGGCCTTCAGGATGTTCCTCACGACTAATCACCTCAACATATGTTACAAATTAAGTAGGTGATTTTAGATGACTGATTTGAGGTTGGAGATTATGAAATAACTTGACTAAATTTATAAGCAGTATTAGAATATTTAAAACAGCGTATTATATTAATGTAAGCAACTGGGAAGGTATTTCTTGTTCAGAAAGAAACTGAAGTTCTTAAAAAGGAAAATTAAATATAGTCATGCTTTAAGTGTGGTTTAAACATTTAAAATTAGAATTTAATTAATTAAAATGTAAATGGTGCTCATTTTTCAAATGTACTCAATCTGAGCTCCTCAAACTACTTAAAGTTATCCTTGAAAGTGATTAAGAACACATCTCTCTCTATATATATAAAATATAGTTTATGAATCACTTTAATTTGTTAACTTTTATTATTTAATGAGTTTATGCTAATCAAAATAATTTCTGGGTTTAAAGGCAGCAAATAGTCCATAGTGACAACTTAAAAGATCGTTTTACTGGAAGGAAAGTCACTTTCTGTGCCAAATGTGTATGGTTTTAACCTATAAATTTGTTATTCTATAGCCTTTCTCAATAGCTGAAAAGCTAACCAATTAGGAAATGTCCTAAATGCGGGAGCTGGCTTTGAACCTCGGGTCCTTCCTGGTAATGTGAAGACTTTCTTTTCCCCTGACTCTGCTTCCTTCCACACGCTACTACTGGCAGAACAAACATGACTCAGAAACCGGTTCCTCTGGCCTGTAACCTTAGATGATGCATGCTGGGATCATTACAAGATATAGAATTGCCTTTGTTTATTGGGCTGGGTGCTCTGAAAGGTGTTGTTACTTGCAGTACTGGAAAACCTCTCAGAGGTGTGGAAAGAAAAAGCTTGCTCTGGACCTGGGTTTCAAGGGACCTTTTTCTCAATCAGGAAGAATTCTGATGTTTCAGAAACACCACACGAAGGTCCAAGAAATTGCAGTGGGGAAGTAAACTGTGAAGGCTCAGCATGGGGATCCTGTATTCCGAGGTATGTAACTTTCAGAAAGCAAGATTCTAAAACTACTGAACATTTTGTATGTTCTTTAAATGTAATTTTAAAGAATCTGTTAAGATACCTGTTAAGATGTCTCCTCCTCTATTGAACTCTCTAGGTGAGTGTTTTCCGGACAAATAAAGTCCTATGTGGTCATTTTCTTGATTTTTTTAAGATGGATTATTTTGTATTTCTAACGTCAATTAGATGTAAACAGAGTATGATAGAATATACATTCCATGATGTCCAAATGTTCACAGGCACAATTTGGACCTTGCAAAATAGGTTTTAGGTCTGATGTCAAATATCTAGAGGCAAAGTAGAAAATGTATGCAATTAGATGCTCTGAATAAATATAAATGGTATATTATTATTGGATGCTTTGAATAAATATAGAAGCTGTACTATTTTGGGAGGAGGGTTGGTGAAATTTTACATACAGAATATGATATTTTAGCTGGCATTTGAAAAAAATGCCCATTTCTAGCAATTAATAATAAAGGTTACCCTTGTGTAGAATTCAAAGCAATGTGTTTGTGATATTTTGAATTTTCCTTTTCACATCTGAAAGAAACAACTATGCTTTCTTCTACTTTCTATAGAACCAAATAGATTGTTAATAATGCTTCTAAGAATCCCAAGAAAGTAATGTTCTAAGAGCTAACTTATAATTTATAATTTCCTGTTCTTCTTTTCCCTATTTACACCTTTTCCTTTCTAACACTTTTAACAGGTTAGTCTGCATTTCATCACTCATGCACAACAGAGTCTCTTTTGGTGCTGCCTATAATATTAAAGGGAGTTTCTCCTTCTCATATTTGTCTAGTTTTGGGTCACAGCCAGCTATGTTCAGGGCTTATTCTTAGTACTGTGCTAAGGGTTCTTTTATGGAGTTTCTCACTTTAAGATTGACATTCAGTACTGGATATTGAATCCAGGTTCAATCCAAGAAAGGTGAACTTTTCAACTCCCTTATTATCTATTTGACCCTTACAATTCTTTTTTAATATTAATTGGTATGTGTCTTTTGGGGGGGGCACACCCAAGGGATATTCATGGGTTAATCTTGCCTCTGCACTCAGGAATTACTCCATATGTTGCTCATGGGACCATAGGTGGGATACTGTGGGTTGAACCTGGGTTGGTCGTATCAAGGCAATGCTCTACCTTCTGTATTCTTTCTCTGGCTCCATGCAGTGTGTGTCTCTTTATAGATTGTGTCCTATGTTGGTTTATAGTTCTCTATGTATGGAAATGATAAGATGCCTAATGTTTAAAAGGCTCCTCAGATTATTCCAAAACTTGTTCAAGTCTCTCAAGTTGTTTGTTTCAGGGAGAGAAAGTTATTGGGAATTCAGCTTCTTTGGGGTGGGGAAATATATTGGGTTTTAAAAATCATGCCTAGTGATAGGGGCTATTCCTGGCTCAAAAGTAATTCTTGGAAATGCTCAGGGGCATACTTGTGGTGCCAGTAATTCAAACCAGGGACAGAGCCAATACAGCCAAAGGCAAGGATAAAGTCTTGCCTCCAGTGTGAACTACCTTTGAAATGCAATTTCAAAAGTTCCTACCCCATTCTGTTCCATTCCCTCTAAGCCTGACTTCGAGGAATATTTCAGGTGATTCTGATGTAGGTTATGTGATTCTTCACCTTAGGAAGAAATTCTCCTATAGATTTGTGCTTTTCAAATGTCAATATGAATGCATCTTACCTAAATTCTTATTCAACTGCATATTATCATTCTATAGATTTGGTGAGGTCACAGATTTAAGATATCTGGTTTTCTTATGCTTCATGTTCAGGGACAAATTCAATAGTCAGCTCTAGTCTGGGCCTTAGACCAATCAGATTTCTTTTTAAGGCACTGTATGAGCAGAAATTATTTATTGCCTGGGTGTTGGTTTTGGCAAGTGATTAGTTTAGTTAAAGCAAGCAGTAAAACACATTGAATTGCTTCTACTATCAATGAGAATATGTCTAGAAGTAAAATATATGCTCCACTTGTCAAATATATTAAAGGTAAAACAACTTGAAACTTACTATGATATTTAAATTATATGACACGAAAATACACACATAAGAAAACTCAATTTGCCTAGAGGTAATTAGAGGTAATAATTCAAAGCTCATAATTGATATAGAACTGAAGATAATGTTGAAATAGATGCTATTGCCCTACAACTCACTAATGCAATTAGAAATTGAGTCTAGTCCATCCGGTGGTTCAATTTATTCTAGTATAAAGCTCAAATTCCTATTCTGCCTAAGTCATTTTTACAATTTGCAAAACTCCCTCAGATTCTTTATACTAGACTAGCACTTCTAAGTGATCAGGATTAAAATAACTTGAATTAAGCAGTGGTCTAAAAATTGAAGTGAAAGATTTGCTTGTGGATTAAACACCTTCCCCTCCCTGCCAACTTTGGTTGTCCATTTGGTTGTATTAAGATTGACATGTAAATTAGGGAGAAATTTAGCCTAATTTTTCACTCTCTATTATTATGTAGAAGAGCTGTAGTGGACCTTTTATGTGGCTCTCTCAGGTATCATGTTAAAGAAGACAAAGCTCTGATGTAATCACTAAAACATGTAAATGTACTCTAGTCATTTGTCATGTGCTAGTCCATATCAGTTGTCTCTATTGCCTGGGTGTAAAGATTATGAACCAATGAAAAGTGAGAGAGTAAGCTATGCTTTACTCATTTCCTAGTTCTAAAATTGGAAGCATCACATTTTATAAAAATTTTTATTT
>PVKC010004544.1:0-35398 GCA_004027635.1 Crocidura indochinensis
GCTTAGATATACCCTATTCCAGGCTCTCCATTAGGACTTCCAGCTTTCTCTTCCTTTGACCAGATGTTCTGTGGGCTGTCTACTTCAATTGTTAAACCCTTTTTTATGGGAGGGAGAGGTTAGGGCTAGTGTTTATGTTAGTACTAGGATTAGTTTTAGAGTTAGGGTTAAGAATAGGGTTAGTGTTTAGGTTAGTGTTGGGGAAAGGGTTAGGGCTAGGGTTAGGGTTAGTGCTAGGGTTAGGTTTAAGATTAGGGTTATGTTTAAGTTTAGAGTTAGGATTATTGTTAGGGCTAGGTTTTGGGTTAGGGTTTGGGCTAGGATTACAGCTAGGGTTAGGCCTAGCATTAGCATTGAGTTTAGGGCTAGTGATAGGGTTAGGTCTAGGGTGAGGGTTAGGTTTAGGTTTATGGTTAGGATTACTATAAATTTTTTGTTTTTGTTTTTGGGCCACACTTGGTGACGTTCATGGGTTACTCCTGGCTATCTGCTCAGAAATCACTCCTGGCTTGGGGACCATATGGGATGCCAGGGGATCGAACCACGATCCGTCCTATGTTTGCCGCATGCAAGGCAAATGCCTTACCACTGAGCCACCTCTCTAACCTTGAGTTGCTATAAAATTTTTTGAAAAAATAAATATTTAATAATAAAAATATAATAAACTAAATTTAACCCTTACTCTAACCCTAATCTTAAACCTACACCTAGCCCTAGCACTAATCATAAACCTAGTCATAACCCTACTTCTAACACTAAACCTAGTCCTAACCCTATCCCAAGTCCTTAGCTCCTTTAAGGTAGGAACTTTAGTGATTGCTTGTCCAACCATCCAGCATCCCAGCTTGATCTGATTCAGATACTTCTTTGTTTTTGTTTTTGTTTTTGGGCATACCCGGCAGCACTCAGGGGTTACTCCTGGCTCCACACTCAGGCTCCTGGCAGGCTCAGGGAGATAGCATGGAGGTAAGACGTTTGCTAAAGGCAAATGCTAACTCTCCGGCCCCACTTTTTCTTCAGATTGTGTGTGGAGTTTTCTTTCTTTTTCTTTTAATATGTCAACCCCATCACCCTACCTCCCTGTTTCTTGAGCTAGACATTATATACTAGTTAAGAGAAAAGACAATGAGTGGGTTTCAGTGTGAGAGGTGGGAGGGAAGAAGCACTCTCTGATCCCGCGAACAGCCTACTGTTGTGGGGGATTGTGCATGTGTATACTTTCTCAGTTTTGTCTGAGCACATTCTCAGACCCTTTCCCTATAAGTGTGACAAGATGGTCAGAGTAGAGGGTGGAGTTAGCTGTTCTTGCTCAGGATTGGCAGAGCTAGGTACCTCCCTTCCCTTAGCTTTCTGTAGTTCTGACAATGCCTCTAGCAGATCAGATGCTGCTAAATAGTGGCTCCACTTTCCTGATTAGGTAGAGTGTTCTGAACCCTCTCCTTGTCTGCAGTGACCCTCTAATAGCCCTCAGGGTTCAGTGTTCATAGGATTTCTCTTTCCCTAGAAACCTAGGGTTTTCTCTTTTCCATAGGGTTTCTCTTAAACTGTGACCCCTCTACTGATCTTCTTTCCAAGATATTTTTTAAGTCATCATGATTTATATAGTTGTTTATAAGGCCTTTTCTGGCACACAGTGTCCTCACCCCCAACCCACCACCTCACTTCCTCATTCTTCCACCAAAACCACTCCAACCTGACTCCTTGACTGCTTCTTAAGTATAATTTTGTAGTTAGAATCCATGCTTATTGAAGTGTTGGGTGTAGTGAGTAGGTTAGATATATCCAGATATTTTGCTCACCATAGTTGGGTTCAAGGCCTCTGACCCTAGGCACTGTGTGACTTCCAGACCCCCTCATCCTGCTTTTTCTTACCATTTCTCTCTCTTCTTGGCATTTTTGTTTTGTTTCTGTACAAAGTGTTTTGCCCACCTTTACTATCTCCCATTTTCCTAGACATATTATTCTGTACACCACAGTGAAAATATCTAATATTCATTCTTGTCCTTCTGAATCCCTTTATTTAAGATAAACTCCTCCCATCCCACCCATATTGCTATGAGTTCATCATGCCTTATGCCTGAACAGGACTCCATTGATTTATAGGCACCATACCTTCATCATCTACTCTTCTGTCATTGCACTGGGTTGGTTGTTTCTACAACCTGACTATTGTACCAAGTGCCAGAATGTGTATAGGTGTGCATATATTTTTCCTGCCTTTCCAGTTTTATTTTAATTTAGTTTTTTGACCATAACCTGTGGTATGACTTTCTCCTGGCTCTGCACTCAGGGATCACATAGAATGCAATATGAGATGCCTGTAATCAAACCCAAGTTGATAGCATATTTAAGGCATGTGCCCTATCCACTGTACCATTAACCTGCTCCCTGCCTTTCCAGTTTAGAAGGCAGAGGACAGTTTGCTCTGTGTTCTCCTCTTAGAAATTCAAGAAGATTGGCTGATTTTTTTAGTCACTTTTGTATTTCAATTGTTAAGAACAGGGGGGTGATATCCTCGCTTCTAATATATAAAACCAGAAACTGAAAGTTTACAGTTGTTAAAGTGGTGTTTGTTTGTTTTTTTAACTAAAAAGGAAGTAAAGGAACACTTTCTTTACTTGGTAAATTTGTAATTCCTTTTACAATAGAAACCGCTTACCCTGAGCAAGTCCCCTCCACAGCTCAGTTACCTGCAAATAAAGGTCAATAAGTCCTGCCAAAGAACATTTTGACTAAAAATATGTAAAGTTATGAAACCAAATAGTTTTTTATCCTTGTGCCAAAAGGAACTGTATATAGGATGTGTATCTCAGGCTCTGTATAAAGAAGATTAATAATAAAAATAAAAGCAGGATATAGGTTTTTTCTTTGAAATAAATCATGAAAGAAAACATATAGGGCATGAGATATTCAGGCTGAAGAAAATTCCTTAGTAATCTCTCCCCAACCCGCCTTGGCTATTAGGTGACAGCAGAGAAAATCCTAATGGAACAATAGCCTTCCACGTAAAAGAATTATGTTAAGTTGACATTAGGTTGAGCTGCAGTCCAGTCAAAATGAAAGGATTTCTGAGGAATTTCTGTCAAGGAATTTCTGAGAGGCACTCATTGTGTCTTCTGTAGTAACTTGAATGGAGAATTGGCTTCTTATGGAGATTTATTACAAGAGCATTGCTATTCAAGAATAGATGGCTATCATCATCAATAAAGGGCAGACACAAAGGATGGGAAGATCTGAGAGAGAGACAGAGTCAGAGAGACAGAGACAGAGGAACAGCATGCACCCTGGCAAGGTGGATAAATCATGAACTTAGAGTACAAGTAAATATATAAAACCCAAGAAATCACTCACTAGGAAAAAACCTTCTTTTTTAAATTTATTTTGGCCTTGGAAACAGAGTCAGGCTGCCTGGTCTGGATTTCCTCCCCTTGTCCAAGGCATCCTGGGGCTTCACTCAATTCAGAATACCAGGCCTGGCCCTGCTGCTTTCCTCATGATCACCCAGGCTGTGAGAGAGGAAGAAAAGGTCAGATCTCCTTACACACTGGACCTGCTGTAGGTTGAGCTCTTGCTCGGTGCCCCTTATGCTGGTTTGGTCCTCACCCACACAGCTACTGAAACTGAGTTCAAAGCTGTTTCTGAAATGTGAGGGGAAAACAACAGTTGGCTCCTTATTCCCTGAACTTGTCCTGAAAGGGGCCAAGGCAGGCCCAAGTGTCTCCCCACATTTCCTGTGGACAGTGAAATGTGTGTCAGTGAACGTGTTTCTGTACCAGTTTGTTGTTTCAGCTGCTGCGAGAGTTGGGGTATCACTTACTCTCAGAGAAGTTGACCTGCACTGTGGCTCCTGGATTTGAAGGGGGCTTCCCTGGCCCCTAACTGTTCACAGTGCAGAAAAATGACCCCTGGAGTCCTCCTGAGGCTCTCACTCCAGCTTTCCTCATCTACACAAAATGATTCATTAGGTTGGATTAACCCCTTAAACAACTACTATTTACCAGAGGGTCCCTGGGGAGTCTCACACTCTCCATCATTTTTGAGCCATTATTAACAGCCAGTCCCAGCAGGGCACAATCCACTTTCAGGCTTACTCAGGTCGACAATGTGGGTTTTGTTAGCCTCAAATTACTTAAAAGCTCCATAGCCTTTATTCAGGGAGATGGGGCATGCGCAATTTTGTCTCCAGGCTTCTGCCTTCCAGCTATGCTCCTCACCATAAACACCTAGAGGGCATCGCACAAAATAGAACCAGAAACGTGTGATCATACCAGGACCCATTTGCATGTCTTTGCTACCAAGCTTCCTTTTGGTGGGTGCCACTTTCTGCCTAGAATTATTTGCGTGCACAATGAGTGGTGCCTGCCAAATGGCCATTTGTGGGTGCAATTAGACACCTGTGCCTTCAAACAAGTTGTGAGCACCTAATTGTGTCTGCATGTAGCCACTTGTGGGTGCAATTATCCAGAAATCCAGGTGTGCCTGGTATTATGCACAATTTAAGGGGCAAAAAAAAAAAAAAAAGTGTTCCAAAAAAGGTTCAGGTTGAACATGGGTCTTTCAGATTTCAACCAGAACAGTTCAGCTCAAACTAGCACAGGTCATATCTATGAAGTCTCTTTGTCTTAGTCTGTCCTAGAGACGCTCCCCTAAATATGTGCAAGCCAAATACATAATAGCAGTTTTTTTTCTACTAGTTACATTAAAAAAGTAAATTGGAACAGGTGAAACTAATCTTAATATAATTTATTTAACCCACTAGATCTAAAGTATTACCATTTTAACATGTAATCAATATAAAAGATGTGATGAGCTATTTTATACTTGGTGGGGAGCTTTTATTGTGTAATTTTCTGGAGCTTTGTGTATATTTAACACTTAACATGCATTGTAGTTCAAGCAATCACATTTAAGTGGTTGATAGACATGTGTGGCAGTAGGTACCATGTTGAAAAGTCTAGGTGTAACAATATTTCTTTCTGATTGGGATTAAATGCATAAATTTAAAAAATTTTAAAGCACTCTCCAGAATATTTACAAAACTGAATTTCAAAACATTAAAAAATTGAAAGATGCTGATTAATGCTATAGGTGGCTATTGACTAATGTGGTTCTTGCTCATTAAGAATTGTCAGGAACTGGGCTGGAGAGATAGCATGGAGGTAGGGCATTTGTCTTTCATGCAGAAAGATGGTGGTTCGAATCCCGGCATCCCACATGGTCCTCTGTGCCTGGCAGGGTTGATTTCTGAGCATAGAGCCAAGAATAATCCCTGAGCACTGCCGGGTGTGACCCAAAAACCAAAAAAGAAAAAAAAAAGAATTGTCAGGAAAATCAAATAGTATATTGTATATCTCCCTGTTGCTCTATGTCAACGATGAGCATGTTGGAGCTTGTCATCAGCTGTATAAACGAAGTTAGAAAAGGGATATCAAGAATTGAAGCAGAGGGGAAGAGAAGGCCATAGGACCAGAAAAAGGGATGGACCACTTGTCACAGATATTGGCAATATTATTATAGAGCTAAATTTCACCAACTGCTTATGTTGAGCATAAAATGATCTAAGATAGTTTTAATCAGAAATGGTGGTCTATGGGAATTACTGATTTTGAATTTGGTAAGAAACTCCAAAGTTATAGGTCGTTGACTATAAAATGGAGCTAAACACATAAAACAGCCAATAAGCATCATTTGTTGCCCCCTTTTAAAACCATATTTTAATTATATCTGAGTTATTTCAGAATAGTATGCATACCTGAACATAACGTATATGTTTCATATGTATACTCAGAGCTTTAGAGGAGCAAGATGACTAACTTTTTTTGGTCCATGGTTTCTAATTGTTCCTAATTTCTTCAGACGTCCATCATCTTAGTTAAATTCCTGAGTGCAGAAGAAACTCAATACGAATGTCTGTCTCTTACCATTCCAAGTGGATTTCAAGCTCCTGCGATGGGCATTGCTTAAGAATCAGTTAAACAAAGGTTCAAAGACATTTGTTGTGCTCTTTCGTATCAGAAAAGTTTTCCATGAAAAAGCATGGAAAGCACATTTTCTTTCCAGTATAAATACTCCTCAAATCAAAATAACTGATTTTACATACTCAGATAATTGAGTCTATATTTATACAATGAAGTGATTTATACAGTTTGATCTTCTCCCATTTCTTTCCTTATCAGCTGGCTTTTATTCCTTTCCTATTAACCCGAATAACCCTGCTACATTAGGTTCCAACTACCTTGGGTTTTGTGCGTCCTTCATCAACTTCTTCAACCTCTTTCAACTGGCTTTCCTTTAGCTATAGCACTTCTTTTTCATCTCTCCTGTTTGATCAACTATGGAGTTGAACATGTCCAGTATTCCCCTGGAGGTCACTCATAAACACCCCAGTTAATTCCATTAGCAGTAACAGCACTTGAAGTGATCCTTATTACTGCCTCTTCCTCCTAGCTTGCTGTTTCCAGTCACCTCAAGTAAAACTTTCCTTATTTCTCTTGGTTCCACTTGTTCTTTCTTCCTTTGCCAAAAATGGTGGAGCAAAATGCAATAATCTAGATTAGCCTACAGATTCTTTTGAAAAACAATATTCCAAAAAAAACAAAGCCATTGACCCGGAAAGAGGCCAGATGGCTCCCTCAGAACCTCAACAATGACTTTCAGTGATTTCCTCATCCTTCCCTGATTGAACCTGGTTTGTTTCAAACACTATTATTAAAGGAGATTAAACATGATTTCTTATTTAATTTTATATATTTTTATTTTAATTACCAGCACTGGAATGTTATTCTTCAGAGTAATGTTTCTTCATTTTTGTTTCCTTTCATTTCTTTTAATTTACTTTCCTCATGACATAGCATTATTCCAGAAGGCAACAGGGTAAGAATTAGCATGAGTCTATTGTTGTTGTTTTTGTTTTGTTTTTGGGTCACACCCAGCTGTGCTCAGGGGTTACTCCTGGCTCTGTGCTCATGGGTCATTCCTGGTGATACCTGGGGGATTACATTGGATGTCAGGTATTGAATCTGGGTCAACCGCATGCAAGGAAAACACCCTACCCACTGTGCTATCTCTCTGACAGTTTGAGACCCACTTTCAGGCAGCTGTCTGGGCCAATGTCCCATAACTGAAATGATCATTTACAATATTTTTTTGTGTGAACAACACCTCAGTCATGTCAATGGGCTTGTCTGGTGGTAAGTCTGGAAACTGGCTCATTGGAGAGAAGAACCTTCCTCTGAGATGTGCTCTACACTGCTCTAGTTCCAGAACACTTCGGCTAGACACACGTTGTCTGCCTGTGAGAGACCGAGGACTGACTTGAGTGATCACTTAAAATGCTCTCTTAGACCTTCTCCTCCAGTTTTTACAATTGGCAATCAGAACTGAACACCAGGCCCTGTGTGTTGGATGGAGTTCAGACCCAGTTAGGACATGTGTACATAACATAAACCTAAACCACAAAAGGTGCCTCCAAGGAGATAACTTTTATAAAATCAAAAGTTGAAGTTTTGTTTTCTGCCATCACTTTTTTAAATCTTCAAACAACCACTCTCTAGGAGTCTTTATTTGAATGTGTTAATATTCAAGTCTATTCAAAACATTGAACAGTGACCATGTTCCCTATTTAAAATACATCTATCTTTTAGGAAATATGTAGGTATTTTAAAGGAAAATTGGAGACAAAACTTAGATAAATTAGAATTTGGTATAAACTGAAATAATTTAATTTAATTTATTCCAATAATTCTAATGAAAATATGATATCATTATGGCATAAAAGAGAGCAATCCTCCCCAGACTTGACTGTTTTATGATTGCCCATGATTCAAGAAATGAAGAATGGAATGATCATCTGTAGAGTAGCTGAAAAATAGGAAGGTTTTAAATCATTTTTACAGAAAGAGCATTAATAGATCCATTTATGTGATCAAGTCTTTTACAAACTCTAGTCATGTACTGTGAAGACTATCTTTATCAGGTCTCCCATTATTTAAAAAAAAAAAAGTGGAACTGATTCCTTCAATTTGGGTACAATGAAAAAGAAGACATTAGCATAACTTTGGATTCTAAGGCTGAGCCAGCAAGTCATGGATACATGATTTCTTTTCACCTTCTAGCCCTGCTGTGAAGCAATATCAACAAACCTCTGGTTACAGCTTCACCACACACGTCATTTCCATTATTCCAGATGTCAAGAAAGAGACAGTAGAGACCTGTTATATTATGGGTGTGAATGATAACAAGAGATGGGACCTTCCAAGGAGCACTCTTCTAAAATGAGTGATTCAGAGAAGCTGTATCTATCCTTGGGGGAAAAGAATCTAAATTTATTATGCTTAATGTTTAATATAAATCACTAAACCTGAATGTGTTAAAAAATGAGCTAAAATGTTGCTTAACAGACATTATTAAAGAGTCTTAAGTGTGGAGCCATTTTTAATTGGCAAAAGTTCACAGATGAACACTTCTTGCAAGTGCTCATTTTTAAGAGATATTTCTTCCAGTAAGAAAGCCCTATTTCAGCTGAGATGAAATCTCAAGGACACATATCTTTATGAATGCATTATCTTCTCATTAACAGAAGAAATTTCAGTGGAATCTAGGATGTCAACCATATTCCTTGCTATTTTATTTCATTCATTCATTCATTCATTCATTCATTCTTCCATTTTTCATATATATTTTTGGTGATGCCATAGTTGTAAACTAAACTTATTTAGGAAAATGTGAGTGCAGGGAAAAGGAGAAGTGGGTGATTCCAGAGAGAATACAGGTTTCTTTCTCCAGAGTGGAAGCAGGCTAGCCAGTAAACAGAGACCAGTAAATGAGACACGCGTTCCATGGAGAACATGGGCTTGAAGAACGGGCCTTCTCATTTATGTCAATGAAACAAAACCAAGGTTAAAACAATTAAGAATAAAATGATAAACAGTTCAAGCTAGCATGCTTTGAGTACACCAGCTATTTGAGGAAGAACTGTCCAGTGTCAATCAGCTCTTATTAGGCTCCAAGAAATTAAAAGAATGGAGTAGGAAATGATCTGTGCTGCTTAAATCATCTTGATTAAAGTCTATAAACATGCGTAATTTCAAATTAATCCGTGGAAGCATCCGCTGTCATTCTGATTCAAGGAAAAGGCATCACTCTTCAGCTGCCCCCTCAATAAACAGACCCCTTTCAATGGGGCAAGCTTGGCCTCCGAAGTGGGCTCAGTGCAGTAAACCAATTTGCAGCCACAAAATATGATTTGCAAAATTGGTTTGAAGTAGTGGCTGGCTGGGCACTACCTCTGCTGTGGAGTAAAATGAAAACTGGCATCCGTTTCCCTCAATGCTAGGCAGCTCTGCAGTGTGCTGAAGCCCAGCTGCCTTTCCCAAGGCCATGAGGCCCTTTTTTGGGCACTCTAAGTTTTGGCTTATTCAGTACAATATTCCTGATGGTAGAGAGGTACTTCTGGATCACTCAGCAGAGCAGGACAGAAGAGACCAGGAAGAACTGCTAAACCACAGTGACTTTTCCCCCCTTTAAAGGGGTTGCTCTGATTCTTCTATCCATACCCTGACAATTTTTTTCTGTTTCTTCTCTTCCTAAGCATTTCCTTAATTTCCCCTTCTCATGTAGATTCAGAGTAGCTAAATATAATAACTCTCTTTCTCTTTCACTCTACCTCTCCCCCTCCCTGTCTCTGTTCCTTTCTGTTTCTCTCTTTCCATCAGTCTCTATCTTCTCTGTCCCTCATTTTTCTCTAGGTTTCGGACCCCACTCTTTAGGGTTCAGGGATTAATCTTAGCTCTCTGCTCGGGAATCACTCCGTTTGGGTTCAGGGGACCATGTGTGGTGTCAGATTTTAACTAGGATCAACTGCCTGAAAGACAAGCGCCTATTTCTCTGCCCTGTGGTAATTTTCTACCCCAAATGGGTAGAGATTATCAGAGGGGAAGGATCATGAGATAAAGGTGGAAGGATCTTGAAACATTGCTAGAGGAATTGGATCTTTTAACTGTAATACCACTAAAAAAATTAATACTATTATACAGTATAATACCTCATTAATAATACATTTTTTAAAAAGGGAATAGACAAGAGCCTGAGAGATAGCATGGAGGTAGGGCGTTTGCCTCGCATGCTGAAGGATGGTGGTTTGAATTCCAGCATCCCATATGGTACCCTGAGCCTGCCAGGAGTAACCCCTGAGCACTGCCGGGTGTGACCCAAAAACACAACACAACAAAACAAAACAAAAAAAAGGAGATAGACAGTAACATCATACCTAAAACTGATTTTTTTTTTCATTTAAGAGGTTGCCAAATGGACTTACAATGGAGTTTATAGGTCTTAGGACCACTACATAACTCCCCTTATATTTACAGTAAACTATTTGTTACTTTATTGTATGGTAAACATAGCACAATTTTTATTAATTGTACTATATTCATTATAATACCAATTATATCTAGTATTAAAAATGAACAACAAAAGTCCCAACTGGGCAAAAAGAATAGCAAAAATTTCATTTTGAGAGACTTTCACATGAGTCTTTTAATTATTACGTGCTATTTCCCAGGCCAGAATCAGGGACACCCAAGTCTCTCTTGTCTTAGACACAATCAGAGATTCAGCTATTCTACCTTCCGCACCTCAAGTTCTTCTTTCTTCTAAACCATGGGAACTTTAACTACTGCTCCATCCAAACTCACCATAGGACTGTCTGATCCATAAATGGCTGGAACATAATCCATTATCTAGCCTCAATATTAAAAACATTTGTGACATGGCCCTTTCTTTCAAACATATTTGTACTTTCTTCATGAGGAAATAAGCTAAAACTGAAAAAAAGTCATTTGACAGATGGCATCAATGCAGGAATCTATAAAAATGACAGAATTGTCATTTACATCAGAGTTAAAGAATAATTATAAAAGTAAAACATGAATATATACATGGTCACTTCAAAGGAAGCTACAGACATTTTAATTGGACACTGTTGTGTCACCACTGCCTTATCTTCCTAGGATTCCAGCTTCTACAGTACAATCTACCTTGTAAGAATAGAGGCTCTACCGGTGGTCCTCAAACTACGGCCCGCGGTCCACATACTGTATTTGCTCCCATTTTGTTTCTTCACTTCAAAATAAGATATATGCAGTGTGCATAGGAATTTGTTCATAGTTTTTGTTTTTACTATAGTCCGGCCTCCAACAATCTGAGGGACAGTGAACTGGTCCCCTGTTTAAAAAGTTTGAGGATCCCTGCGTCTAGACCTTGTATGCATCCAAGTTGGGTTCTATCCCCAGCATCCTATATGGTCTCTTGAGCCTGTCAGGAGTAATTTCTGAGCACAGAGCCAAGAATAACCTCTGAACACCCCAAAATAAAACAAAACAAAAGAATAAACATTTCATGCTTTCTTGCAGACATAACATCATTGGCTATGTACTTGCCCAACAATGCAATGGCAGCTTTGGTACAAGTGTCACCATAGTTGGGATGTCTAGAGTTGTGCCTTTTCTAATAGTTCAAATGTCACAAGTATTTCCAGGAGGGGATCTTGCTGTCTTGCAAATGTTCTCTGAGTTGATGGTTCAAGGAGAGACAAGGGCCCTAACGTCTTCCTTTGAGGACCAGGAAGACGTTCAGCGGTTAGGGCTCTTACCTTGCCTGCCTCTTCAGGGTCTTGTGTTGAATGCCCAGCATCGCATAGTCCCCCGAACACTGCTAGATGGAGTTCTGGTGGCTCTCCACATCTCTGAACTAAACCTCACTGCATTGTTATAGTAAGCATTGAACCATCGGACCTAGCTGCCTGGTTGTCACGTGGAGTGACCCTACGGGTTCCCTGAGCCCTGCTTCTGAGGTAGCTCCCCTCTACAAAGACCAATCCCTTGTAGTAGATGATCTGGTGCTAACGAAACTCTACATAATCTATTCGTATGTGGCATTTATATACTATCAATTGGAATCTAGAAATTTACTTCATTGGAAACACTTGGAAAACCTGTTGAGGTAAGATGACAAGCTGCAGGAAAGCCTTTGTGGCACATGTTGGGGTCCCAGAGAGGAAGAACAGGGGCCTTCTGCCTAAGGGGGAGTAGGACTATTGATAATATTCTTTTCTGATATTGGAATATCCCTAGTTGAGTCTCATTCCTAAAGTAAGTAAGTGGGTTTTGGCATAGAGAACAAGACAATGGAATGGCCCTAAGGTGCATCCCACCAAAATGATCTGGTCTGAGCCGCTCAGAACCCTGTATTCTAATCAATATTCGGAAACAGACATTAAAGAAGCATTTACTAGGCAATAATCTTCTTCGGAAAGTAGTGGATTATTCTGACCCACCCATAAAACGGGTTAAATTCACAGGAAGTTAGTTATCCATGTACCTTTATAGATCAACTGCAGAAAGTCATGTGCCAGGGGTAGGGAGAAGAGCATTCCTTGACTTTAATAGGACACTGTCAACATATTAAAGATCCTATTAAAAGAAATATTTATGTTCCTAGTTCTTTTGTTCTTTTGATCTCAGCAGCGGCAAAAATAAAAACTTTGCAAACATTATCTCTAAGCCTTGCAAAATATTTCAGTAGGTGACCAGTGTTACTTCTTTGTTCTTGCTCGGATTTTCTTTCCAATTTGGCACCAACAGGATTTCAGTAAAAAGTCCACTTCCATGTCCTTTCTTCTTAAAAACTTCACCTCTGACCTACTCTGTTTCAAGTCCTCTGAATTAAGATCTTTTTTTTTATAATCTTTTCCCATTTTCCTGCCCTATTTCAAGCCTAAAAAAATCAGGAAAATATTTTCCTCAAACTTTTGCTGTTCTTGGCTCTAACTGACTTTGGTTTTATATTTTTTAAAATTGTTTTTTGCTTTTGGTTGATTTTTGAAAGTGCAGCAGAATACTGAAAAAATGTACCCTGAGGCCTTGTTCTAGTTGGAATCCACAGAGAGTTAAGGAGGCAGTTATGGGAGGCATTTCCCCTCTTGCCTGGGTTGGTCAGAAAGATCACTGAGGTTACAGAGTTCTTCTCTAAGGACAGCTGAGTAGCTCTAAATGCTATACCTTATATGAGATCTCTTCTCTAGTTCTCTCTCTTTCCTTTAAGTAACTCTCTCACATTCCTGCAAGCCTTTGCAACTTGTGGTAAAGTCCCTAATGGTTCAGGGTTCTCCTAATTTTTACTTTTATTTCTTATGTTATTATTCATCCATTTCAGTCTAGGGATTCCCAATTTTAACTCTTATTTCCTGTTCCCTTCCCAATTTTACTGAGACACTGTGATTTATAATAACTGTTTATGATAGATTTCCACGCATACAACATTCCAACAACTTAAGGTAATAAATACAGGATAGAGTGCCTTCTTTTATAGTTTTAGGTACTGTAAAAAAAAAAGAGCATTAAGTCAAAGTATCTTCACTTATACTGTTATATGGTTGAAAATGTGTGTATATCTGTGTGTATGGAGGGAACTTAACTACCATGGATGATGACTTGTGTGTCTTTCTAAGGATTGAAGACACAAAAGAACACTGCTAGTATAGACCTTTATGGACGCTTCTAGGAGAATAATTGTCTCACTCACTGGAGTGTAGGAGTAAGAATGAGTAAAAATGCTTAAGGAATGTTGATGGGGTCGCTTATCACTATCTACCTGGAGAGCTCTTCCAGGAACCATGATACAACCAGCTCCAGAATGACACGTTGGTTTGCAAACATCATTGAATGACTTGTCCAGTCCTGTCTACTGTCTGCTTTTGCTAAGTCCTCTTTAGGCCTCCCATGAACTCCCACCCTTTTAATTTTATGTGTTCCACATTCCTAAAGAATGAGGTTTCATGAGGGTTACTGGTTTGGTAAACTTTGATGTCATTTTTCTTTCAAAAACAACTTTTGTTACACATAGTGGAATATTGTAACTGTAGTTTCAGAAATTCTAAAATAATAAGTATTTTATCTTTAAGGACATTTTCGCTATTCTGTGGTAAAGTTGTCAACACCTTTTAATATATCAAAATTTCTCTAGTTCCCCAATATATAATTTCTTCCATATTTTCAGATACTTACATCATCTAAGCCAATTTGTTGGCACTTTTCACCCAATACTGTAGAAGGAAACCACAGTATAGATTTTAAGTGCTGACAGAAAGAACTGTTAATTTGCCTCGTCTGCAACCTGTGCATTTTTCTACTTCATAAAAGGACTATACATTTCCTGATATTCATGTCTATGTTCTGTTAACTATTGATGTGCTGAGTTAAAGAAGTCCCCCCAACAAGAGCTAATTCATTCTTTATTTTTGTTTTTTTGTTTGTTTGTTTGTTTTTGGGTCACACCCGGCAGTGCTCAGGGGTTACTCCTAGCTCTATGCTCAGAAATTGCTCCTGGCAGGCACGGGGGACCATATGGGGCACCGGGATTCGAACCGATGACCTTTTGCATGAAAGGCAAACGCCTTACCTCCATGCTATCTCCTGGGCCCTAATTCATTCTTATTGTACCCTTCTCATTCCCTGAATTCTCTTAATGGTGAACTATAATAATACAGCCTCAGAATGAGGACATACACATTTTAGAAACCTTTTCTTCTGACAGAAAAATCAAGAACAACAAAACATTACCCAGGAATTCAGTTTAAATGCAAGGGACTATGCAGTGTTCTATATTTCAGTTGTCCTCCAATCTGAGGTTTTCAGATCTCATTGGGAGGTTTACATGGATGGCTTCTGCTAGTTCACTGTATGCCATAGCATCAACCTTGGGTCAAAAATATCAGGAAACTTCCTTTACACTAAACTTTGAATCCATCCTTTATTATTTATGAAGGACAATGGGGTTTCTCTCTACCAAGTTGCCAAAAATGTGGACTCAGAATTAACCCGGCCACCATACTTTTCTCATGACTGCATTTAACTGCCTTCAAATTCTACTTATCTCCAGAAAGGACACACTTCCTTTTCTTTGGTTGTTGCCACTTTTCAAGCCTCACATAGACCCTCAGCAATTTTCCATTGGAAAATTTTATTAGAATCACAGCAATTGCTTCACAACATCTTTCTTGATTCTAGGCCTGTTCCTCCATTTTGCTCTCTACGAAATTGTCAAGGGATATTTTTCCCCTAAAATATAATTCTAGTTAAACTATTGACTTGTTTTAAGTCTTCAGTGACTGAAGGGCTTATGGGGAAGTCAATTCATTAGCATAGACAAGCTTCTTCAAAATTATAATTTTGAAGCAATTATGCACTTTTTTGTGCAACAATTTTGTGCAACTTCCTTAGTTCTTTTTTTTTGGGGGGGGGGTCATACCCGGTTATGCTCAGGGGTTACTCCTGGCTATTTGCTCAGAAGTCGCTCCTGGCAGGCACGGGGGACCATATGGGGAACCGGGGGATCGAACCGCGGTCCATCCTAGGTTAGCGCAGGCAAGGCAGGCACCTTACCTACAGCACCACTGCCCGGCCCCCTAAGTTCAAATTCAATGTATACATATAGAGTGATAGCGTTTACTATAATCACATTCCATCAAAGTCCAGAATAGACGATAACCCCCTGGAGACCATGACTGTGCATTTTCTCTGTGCATAGTCACCACTAATTGTTCTACTAAAGTTTACTGAACAAATCAATGAACAAATGACTCAACTAAGGAAGCCAACTTTCTCTACAGTCATGATCTCATTACTCCATAGAACACCCTATTACATGTCTCTCAATAACTCAGCTTCTCAAATTTCTTCTGTTCCTCTCAGCTGTCAAGCAACACCAGCCAGACACGGACTTACTTCCATTGGATTCCATCTTGTCTCCATCTTTTATTTGCTCAGTTTCAGCCAGATTTCCCTGTAACTTTCCCCCCTAACACATAAAGTGCACTAAGTGGAACCCTAATCTTCTTAAAGAGTTAATGTGCCTCCCTAAATGACTAATTTACTACTATAGAGTGACTTAGGCACCAGGGAGAATCTGGCTCATTATTTAATAGTCAATAAGGCCAGCTGTTTCATTTCAAGAAATTAATGGTCTTTAAAACCTTTCCATATTGTACCAACTGCTCTTCTCGATGGAGAGCCAAGTGACTTTTATTAGAAAGGTTGAGAAAATCCAAACCCTGTGAGTTCTGCTCAAGCCTACTTCATAATACCAAGAGAGTCTACTGGGAGCTCTGGTTCTTTATGCTTTGTTTTCTCTGTTGATTTTTTTTGAAATATTTCCTTTGGTTTTTCCCTTGGAGACTACAAAAATGGTGGCCTGACAGCTGTACAGCTTGGTCTGGTGGCTTGACCCCGGCCTTTTTTTTTTTTAAAAGAGTTTTTAAGAAATGCCTTTAACATTAAGTATAATTTATCAGAAGCAATGAGAAGCTTGCTACTTTCAGGTGAGTACAGTCCATTTCTAGCTACCTAATGTTACTCAGATAAAAAAAAATCTTTGCTTTCAGAGAATATTTTATGAAACCATCTTTCTCTTATTAATATCCCACTACCAGGCAAAAAGGTCAAAAAAGGTCTAAATTAGATCACAAATCTAGGAGACAGCAGCCTTTAAATTTTTAGTGGCTGATCAGTATTTTATTCAATGATTCTGTGCTTTTAAGAAAAAGAAGAATGAATCAAAGATACGTGCCTTCTCTGAGCAGCTAATCTCCAATTCTTTTCAAATATAAACTTTTGCTAGTGGCACAGAAATTAACTACATTATAATCTTCTACATACATTATATGTATTACTATCTAAGTTATATATGGGAGAATTGGCTATGGCTTCATATTAATATTTTATTTTCTTTGGATTTCCTGCAGTTTTATGTTGCTATAATTTATAGTGACATCGACACAGTACTTTTTGTTTCGGGAAAGACTGCAACCTTCTTATTCTCACGAGTGCTTTCTGTCTCCCTTCCTTTCTCTAGCTTAGTCTAGAAAGGTATTTTTCAAAATTTGGAAAGATAGTAGAATGGAAATCTTTCTCAAAGTTGCACTAGTGAGGAGCACACATGTGGTCCCTGAAACTCAAGTGGATCCTATATTCTACCTTGCTGGTCAGTGAGACATGGAGGAAAATGAGATGCAGAGAAAAAATTTGGTGTCATTCAACCAGCTTTCTGGAGTACTTATGTTGAGAAGCTTTTGTTCTCTCTAAATGGAGACAAAATATGGGTCTCAAATAGAATCATATATTGTATGGTCTGTGTTAGAAGCTGTACCAAAGGAAGTTTTCTTGATAAATGAATGGATTCCTTCTCACGTTGAAAACACCCTTCTACAAGTTAAATACATAAATATACATATATATATTTAAATTTCTCTTCTAAAATATCTCAACATCTCAACAAATTCTCACATATCTTTTCTTCTCATACATTATTACAGATAAAATAATTTCTGCCAAATCCATATTGCTTTATGGGTAGAAATGCTGGCCACATGATAACCATAATGTGAGAAGTTGGCAGCCAATCTTTCTAGTTCAATAAACCATGAACTTCCCAATTCTCTTACTGTCTTGCTTCAGAAATATATAGGAATTCTTTTTAAGTGAGTTTGGGGGTACCCTGAAAGCAGTTAGTGTATTATTAGGTATGTCACATTAGAACTTTAGACCAAGTATTTCTCTGTTCCTCTGGGTTTATCCAAACACACATACTATTTCAGGACACATCTCCTTCCAGGAAAAATGGAATCCCTATCATGGTAATTAAAAGATGACTTCTAATACTCTAAATATTATCTTCAAGGAGAGAGAGTTCTTAATAATTTACTTTCTTTGATTACAAGGAGTTCTGGGTTGGCAAATCTAAAAGAGACAAGAATACATGTTCCAGGATGCAGTCACACATGAGTTGGCTTCAGAGGCTCCTGTCAGATGGCAAAGGATAAAAGAGAGACATGCATGTCCTCCAAGGACTAACGCACCCTTAAGAAAGGAACTCATCTGAGCGACTTTGACTTGGTTGGTTTTTTTTTTTTTTTTTTTTTTTGGTGGTGGGGAGGCACATCCAGCCATTTTCAGGGATTATTCCTGGCTCTGCACTGAAGGAGTACTCCTGCAGGGCTCGAGTTATCCATATGGGATGCCAGGAATCAAACCCTAGTTGACTACATGCGAGGCAAACATCTTAGCCACCATACTAATGGCTCCAGTTCTGACTTTGGATTCTTGATCATTTCCAGACACTGAAGAGAATAATAACATTCTTCATGGCCAGAGCAAAAAGTCCAGGGCAAACTATCAGCTGACAGGTTGCTGCATTTCAAAAAATGAAAAAGATCATGTTTATAATATTGGCAGAATAATTTTTGGTAAAGCTGCTTAGACCTCTGTGTATTTTTAATAATTATAATAATATCACAGTTGATATTTATCAAAACGATATTATGAAATTGTATTGCGGGGCCCGGGAGATAGCATGGAGGTAAGGCGTTTGTCTTTCATGCAAAAGGTCATCAGTTCGAATCCCGGTGCCCCATATGGTCCCCCGTGCCTGCCAGGAGCAATTTCTGAGCATGGAGCCAGGAGTAACCCCTGAGCACTGCCGGGTGTGACCCAAAAACCACAAAAAAAAAAAAAAAAGAAATTGTATTGCACCTGGGACAACATGTGCATTCGAAGCATTTCTGTCCTACAGCAGATAAATGAAAAATAAATGGAGGCCAAAGAGATATACAATGTAAGTCATATATCTGGAAAGCAGCAAACCTGGTTTTGATGCCTTGTACCATACATGGTTCTCCAAGCAAAGCCAGGAGTAATCCCTGAGCACAGAAGTACCATCTGTAAATTCTGAGTACAGCTGGATTTGGCCCTGTCCCCCAATGACAAAAGAAAAAGAGATAAAATTACAAATAGAATATATATTCAATACTTATAAGATTGCATATTAAATTATCCAGTATGTATACAAGCAAAGAGAACAACTCAAAAGGTAAAATAGCAGCTATTGATTTATATAATTATATATCCTATTTATTATACATGTAAAGTTAAATGAGGACAAATACTTAAGTATGAAAAAGTGTTCATCTCCTAACATATAGAGCACTTTATAAATAAATACATAGGCAGAAATGATATGTATAAAATTGTACCAAACTGAAAAATAATTCCGATAAAGATATAAGAAAAGTATAATCTCATTAAGAGCAAGGGGATTTTAAGTTAAAAGTCTGTGAATTATAATTGCTACTCTAAAATATGTCAACAAAGTTTTTAAAAATATATGTCCAGGGTTGGCGGGTGAGGGAGAAAATGGCATGACTGGAAGTCTGGCAATGTGGATAAAGAACTTGAGATTTTTCACATTTTTAGATCTAGTAATTTACCTAATTTTAATTTAATCTAATTCTTATTATAGTTTGGGCAAGGTGTCAATATCAGTTCCAACGTATATAGTACTGATGTACAAAGTTACTGTACCTCATCACTATCAAATGTCCCAGACACTCCACTGTCCCTATATTACCTCTAGTCTGTAGACCAAATAATTAATCATATTTTTGAAACATAAACTGTAGTCTGCTTGATGTATGCTATACAGTTTTAGTTCTCAGGAAAATGAACTTCATTGAAAATGGTCTTTTGTCCATTTTTGTAATCTTGGGTATGACGCTGGATTTTAGCATAAAGCAGGATGTTTCAGATTATATCATGTGATCAAGGCTGTCAGACTGGACCCAGAATTTGGCCAAGTTCCTACTGTTCTTAATCGGAGTAGAAGTGGCATGCTGATATTCAAGCAGCACTTGACCTTGGAGTGGGTTTACAGGCCTGATCATAATAAGTAAAGTCACTGCAGACACTCACAGTACTGTCATTCATCTATGCAGGTCTGAGGTAAGATACCTGAGTACCAAATTTTCATTTGTCTGAGATTTTCCATACTCTCAGGGGTTTTCCCAGAGACACCACTCTATTTCAGGAATGCTCTGATCATGGACCAGAGAGAAAATAAATTTGTCAAAGAAGTTGCATCATTCCAATGAATTGTCTATTTGAATGAAACAAATGGAAACCAGAAATAACATTTTTTTTTGGAGGTTTCTTTATTGGGCTGCACTGTCAACGTGATTTTTATTCATTGTACTTTATACAAGACAAGACAGAGCCACAAAACTTCTACTTCATGAATAAAATGTAGGGAACCAGATTGCCTGGGGTTACTAAGTGATTATATATATATTTTTCCTCAAAAAAAAAAAAAGCAATAGGAAAAAAAAGAGCAATTGGAGTGAACCACATGGATCCTGGGACTTTATACTTGTAAGCTGGGGTTACACGTTAGGCTCTATGTTCCAATCATAGCTCAACACTGGGATATCCAAGAGATTTCCTTGATATTTCCTCTCACCAGAGTGCCAGGTGGGCCAAAAACCTAGGCAGTTGGGCCTTTGAGAATAATCCTTAGCCATGACCAAGTGGACTCCAAGATAAATACAGTTGCCTCCTTGGTTCTCAGGTGCCACAAGGTGTGATTACATCTCAGAGGCTTTTAGCTAGATTGATCTCTGTTGCCAGCAGCAGTAGACTGAGCAATGATGTATTGGCTCTCTGCCTTTGCTTCCTTAGTTGCTTCCAATGTTTTCTGGAATTACTTCCCCAGGAACATAAATTGTTCTCAATTCTTTGCCTCAAGGTCTGCTTTGGGAGTAAATCTAGACTAAAACTCCAAAATGAGGATTGTGTTTACTTTTGAATATTTTACTCAGAAATGATGAGAACTTACATTGTACCTTGTTATGATTGCTGTTTCTGCTATGGCAGAAGAGGGTGAATAACTTCCTACATCCTTAACCAGATTGATCGACTCTACATTGTGTCCTATTTACTTTCCATTTCATTCACCTTTCTCCTAGGCTTTATCTTTTTCTCGACATGCATACATGAACACTCATATACAGATGATTAAATATACTTTATTGTTTCCTGACTCTTTCAGGGTAATTGAAGACTTGTTTCTCTTCATCTATAAATGTTTCAGTGAACATTTTTGAAGGAGGAATTTTTGATAGGTCAGAACTGTTTTCAAAATGATTTCTATCTTTTCTTCCATTCCTTATACTTTTGCTTTGTGAGGTCGGAGCTCTGCTTATTCCCAGAACGCCAAATGACATTAAGTCACCAATTCCTTTACTGGAGAAAAAAAATATTTACAGAAAAAAAATTACAATGACAGATAAGTCTTTTGTTATCCACATAAATAGCAGAGGAATGTGACAGCTCCAGACTGGCAATCAGGTCTTTGCAGGTTGAAAGGCCTACTGACCTCATGTATTTTCTGGGTCCATCTCTGATTCATGATTTCTTCACTTCTGCTATGCCTTGGAGTTTTCTCTTTAGTGAACGAAGTCACAACTGCCTGATATTCCAGACTCAGAACTGCTGCTTCTCTTCATGTGCATCACCTTTTTTGCTAGATCTCCTCCTAGAAATCTGACTGGTGTCTTAGATCTGACACATCCTGTTCCATCCTCCTGGCCTTCACCCACACATAGTTTCCTCATAGAATTTCTCTCTGGGATTGCTACCATCACCCAACTTTTGTGTGCAGATTCATCCTTGACATGACTTCACACTTAAATGCTCAATTCTACTTACAAGCCACGATCAAGTGGTCAGTTCTTATGTCTTTCCCTTCATCTCCTAGAATACCAACCTGAGACAACCCCAAGCCCTCTTCTGCAGCAAGAATGTTTGACCTGGTTCATAATCCTCCCGATTTTCCTCCACATATTTTTATTGTTAAAAACACAGATTTAAGCACAAATCCAACTACATCACTGAAACCTACAGCTGCTACAGCTGGTTTCTAACTAGTGTTTGAATGAATGAATGAATGAAAAGTCTCACTTCTACCTTCTGCTACATTCCCAACTCTATTTCAAACTCAGCTTACCCTGCTATCTCCTACCACTAAAGTCTCTACATATATTTTCTCTATGAATGAAATATTCCTTCCTTCTCTCTAACATCCTTCTTATCATAGCGTGTGTTTCCCCTTCCTTGATTGATTTCCTATTCTATTTTTTTCTGGAATTATCCATCTCTTCTTTTTCAAAATGGGAAAAGTTGCATTTTCAGTTTTCTTTTTGATTAACAATGACTATTTCTTCCATTAGAAGACAAATTTCCAGTACAGGGACTGTGTCTTAGTAGTTTATTCAAGGTCTACAGAACCTTAGTAGATCATAAACAGTGAATAAAGGAATAAGACAGCATTAGTGACTTCTAGCTCATTTATTTAGGATAACCAGTTAGCTCTTAATAATTCTGGATTAATCCCTGTGTTTAAAAGAATGGAGTGGCCAGAAAAAGTTAAATGACAATTCAAATTGCTGATGAAGTGTTAACCTAAGTCACTTGCCTATAACCAACTCATGGAAATCAGTCATCAGTTATTTGACCATGTTACATACATTTTTCAGAAATGACTTCTGTGAAACATTGGCTAAAAATTCTGCCTTTTGCATGAACCCATGGATCTGCTTTTAATGTTGGGGGTCAAAATAACTATACAAGTGCTTTGCAGAGTCCAGATCATTGAGCATCAATTATCAAAGGCAACACATCCATGGCAAGTGACCAAGTTTTATCTCCATCTTGATTTCAAGACTGCTTCTAGAAGAAAAACTGTATTGTGGCACACTTTTTTTTTTCTTAAAATAACTCAACATACTTATTTTCCATCTCAGACCTCTGCTGTACAATTACAGCTCTTTCCCATTCTTTGCAAAAACCAGGCTGTCACACACTATCATTTCTGGAAAGGGGTCTGCATTAACCTCAGCTAGATGTAAGCAATTAGTGGGCAGAAACCCTATCTGAACAGTCACCACCCTGTCCTCACTTTCAAGCAATGGCCAACTTTCAAGACTCCTAATGATGCCTCAGAGCATATTGCTGGTGGAGAGTGGTCAGTCCTCATTGCCAGACTCCGATCTATTTAACATGTCACTTTGTGCTCAGTAAGGGTCAGTTTGGTTTACTGGAGAGGGGCAACTTTCTCATGGGACAAGCCCCAACCACTGGGATCTGGGCTTAATTGAAGACTTGGAAAAGAGGCAAGAACATATTCTGGATGCTACTCTTTTTTGTACCAACCCTTCCCACATTTGTACCATCAATGTTTGCCTTTGCTCGAAATAATGAAGCTGGAAAAAGGTGTTTCCTGGCACAATGACTAAGGTCATGAATCCTGTGTCTCATAAAATCCAGGGCACAGATGGGCTTGTGTGGCACCACCACAGTTACTGACTGCCAAAGCTCTCCTCTCAGGACTTGCAGCCCAGAGGCAACAGAAGCCAGCCCCCTTCTCACTCCTCTCTGGCACTGCATCTCAGCCACGTCTTCTGAGGTTTTGCCAGCACTGTACCGGGAAAGAAGTAACAATTCTTTCCTGGCGACAAAAATTATTGAAGTGGAACCAACTTGTATATCCTTTTTTTTTAACCACTAGCATAATAAAGCATCTTTTTTGAAAAAATAATGTACTGTTTAAATGAGATTTCATCTGGAAGGAAGTGGGTATTTATGCTAAAGGAAGCTCTCTAGTTTATGGCTGCTGCTTCTTAACTTTAAATGCCTGTTGGGGGGTTGTTCAACTGAATGTCCTGGAGTAACAGACTGTAGTGGTTTTGGGAGAGTCATGCAGCCAGGGCGTTCTCAGTTGAGGAGAGTCATGTGATGTCTGTCTCCTTGCCACTTGGCCCAGGAGAAGACAACTGGATGCGTGGCAATTGGAGAGCTTAGAGTGTAGACTGACTCCTAAGCCCAAGACTTATAATGCAGGTAGCTCTGACCAACTTGGCATACCTGATTCTGTTTCTTTACCCACAAAACATCCACCATCAGATTTATTTCAGGATTATTGGAAGAAATAAATGTGACCATATATTTAAAGGATCCTGCAGAGGCCTGGTTCTTCCACTGTTTCCCCACATCCTAATTCATGTTGGCCTCTGCATTTGGGATCTAGAAATTAGATCCCAAATCTAGAGGTCTAGTGGTGTTTTGATCCTGGATGAAGTGGTTTACATTCTTCTTAGTGTTTTAAAAATGTTTTTCCTCTTTCCTTTCTTTGCTACCCCTTTGCTGTTATTATAGTTACATCTAGGTCTTGCACACTCAGTTTTGGTGCCTGGGATCACAAGCAGCAGTGCTTGCCAGGATTACTGTTGGCATGGGGAGGACTGTTCTGGGTATTGAATTCAAGGTCTTGTGCCCACAGGTTTTCTAACATTGAGCTACCTCCTGGCCCTGTTACATTCGTACTTCCCAATAGGAATAGAATAGTTCTCATAAGGAATATGTTATTTAAGGAAATCTTAGCTGTGACATAAAAATAAAAATAATTGGCTTCGAAATTATTTTCTCATAAAATAATGCTATGTGTCTTATATATTACTTTTGTAAATTTTTTCTTTTAAATTATTTTCAGGTTTTAACATTTTCATTGTCTTTGATAATGAACATTATGCTTCTTTTACTATTTTTTTTTATTTGAGGGCTATAACCAGTGGTGCTCAGGGTCTACTTCTGATGGGCTTGGGGCAATATAGTGTTGACAATTGAACCCAAGTCAACTGTATGAAAGATAAGCACCTACCCACTGTATCACCTTTGCATCTCCAAACATAGATGCTTTTTAAATGTGGCCTAAGATAATTTCCTTACAATGAAATAATGTTAATCAAGAAAAATAATAAGGGCCAGAGAGATAGCATGGAGGTAAGGCATTTGCCTTGATGCAGAAGGATGGTGGTTCGAATTCCTGTATCCCATATGGTCCCCTGTGCCTCCCAGGGGCGATTCCTGAGCGTAGAGCCAGAAGTGACTCCTGAGTGCTGCCGGGTGTGACCCAAAAACAAAAACAAAACAAAACAAAAATACCCTCAAGAAAAATAATGAAGACTTGGAACCTTCCCCTGACCTGTCAGTGCTCATAATAGGACAACAAGAAAATTGAAAAGATTTTTGAGAGACAGAGAGAATTGACTCTGAGTTCCGAGTCTGCCACTCAAAGAAGGAAAATTGTGTGTGTGTGTGTGTGAGTGAGTGTGTGTGTGTGTGTGTGTGTGTGAAAATTCTTGTATCTCCAATGAGATCAAGTCAGAAGGCTTAGATTTAGCAAGCTCTTGTTGCTAGCTGATCTTTTGTTTCTGATTATTAGATGACTACAGAGATACATTGATGTCTAAATTGGTATCTTCTTATGGGGATGACAATGTTAAAACAACTAGAGTTGTCCTGGAATTTCAACCACTATTGTTGATATTAAGGCTTTAGTGGGGCATGCTTTGATCTTCCAAGGCTTCCAGAAGTATGAGAAGGGGAGGGCACCCTGATTCATCCAAAAAAATCCTGGTGATGTCAGCTCAAATACCAGCATACATGAAGTTTTGGAGAGATTGATTTCTCTGCAGAGAGCCATAGAGTGATGAAGCCAGGGACATTGGGGAAGCAGCAATTGTGGATGATTGTGCAGATGTGGTTTCTGAAGAGCAGGGACTTGGCCAGTCCTACCCCCTAAAATTGCCAGCTTTCAGCTGCATGGCTGATATACCCTTAATTTTCCATAGCTTGGTTTACATTTTTTAAATAATTACTTTAATCACCATGGTTACAAAATAGTTCATGATTTTCTTTCTTTCTTTCTTTTTTTTTTTTTTTGGGGTTTTTGGTTTTTGGGTCACACCCGGCAGTGCTCAGGGGTTACTCCTGGCTCCATGCTCAGAAATTGCTCCTGGCAGGCACGGGGGACCATATGGGGCACCGGGATTCGAACCGGTGACCTTTTGCATGAAAGGCAAACGCCTTACCTCCATGCTATCTCCCGGGCCAGTTCATGATTTTCTATCACAGAATGTGCACCACCCTTCACCAGTCCACTTTTCCTGCAACCAATGTCCCCAGTTTCCTTTCTGCCACTACCTATCCACCTGCCTCTGGGGCAGGCAATTTACTTTTCTTTTTCATTGTAGACATTGTGGTTTGTACTATTATTACTGAAGGATTGACATGCATATCACTTTATCCCTTTCAACACCCAGTTCTAGTCCAGTGATCAGTTCCAACTATCATTGTCACAGTGGACTCCTCTTTAATCTAACTGCACTCACCACTCTGTGACAAGCTTCTTACCATAAACTGGTCCTCTTAACCCTCATCTCTAGTGTTTCAGGATATTACATATTTTTATGAACACAATGAGTCAAAGTTTCTTTATATAAGACGAGCAGCATAGGAACTGGAGTGGTGGCATAAGCGGTAAGGCATTTGCCTTAACTGTGCTAGTCTAGGATGAACCATGGTTCGATCCCCCAGTGTCCCATATCGTCCCCCAAGCCAGGAGTGATTTCTGAGCACATAACCAGGAGTAACCCCTGAGTGTCACCGGATATGGCCCACAAACAAAACAAAACAAAAAAAGAATGAGCAGCATAACAACTACTAGTTAGGTGATAAAGTGAGAAGATGCTTATATACATGTATAATGCAGAGTACATGGTAGGTAGGCATTGTATATGTTAACTACTTCCTTCACTTCCTTTTAATCACTCTTACTGAGATGTTCTCTCCGAATACAACTGATTAGTTTAGAATTAACTATGACACCTTTGAAACAATTTGCCTGCATAGTTAGGTGTACACAAATAGAAACCACACCTGCTGATTTTCCATAATTGTTCCCAACATGCCCAACGTGTTCATGTCTATAGGAGACACAAGTTTTTGTCTTAGGTGTCTGCATATTTTAGTAATGCTATGTCATTAAAAATTATCACAAAGGAATCAAAGTTTGAATGTAATGAGCCCTGGTTCAATCCCCAATACTGTGTTTTGGAATCTCTTAGATGGAAATAGCCACTGAAATAATCTGCTCCCAAATCAAGTTTACAGCAATAAAAGAGCATAAAGCACATTTCCCAAATACATAGAAGTTAGTTAGAAGAAGTGAACACACAGGAAAGCTCTGTGTTTCTGACTGCAGGAGGCTACTCTAGAAAGACAAAACACACCCAAGGACCTGGTCCAAGGCCAGTGGAAAGCAGCAAGAGGGAACAGTGTATACAAAGTAGTCATGGTATATACTCCCCTGCTGTGCTGCCGATTAGTAAACCAAAGGATACTTCCTGTGCACCAGCTTAGAAGGCTGATAGTAGGAAAAACATTAAGAACAACCAGAAAATATCAGAAATGAAAGACAGAACAAAACACTAATTTAAACACCTGCCTAGGCACAGAAGAATCTTAATTTCCTCCCTCTATATTATAGGGTAGGGGACACACCTAGAAGTGTTTGGAGCTTATTTCTGATTCTGCACTCAGGAATCATTTCTGGTGGAATTCAGAGGACCATTAGTAGTGCTGAGGATCGAATCTGAGTCAGGTGTGTGCAAGGCAAGCTCTGTACCCCATTGCATGCTTTAGTCCAGAACCTACTTTTCATTTCTGACTGGAGAAGTGAGAAATCAGTGTTAAATAAAGTTCATGTGCATATTTGCAGCAGGGAAAATACGGATGTCAGCTCATAAAACTTAATAGTTTTACAATTCAAGGTAATGTCCTTTTTGGGGGTTCTTAAAATAGCAAGTACACATTCTTCTGAAAAAGAGTACTGAAATGTCTGGAGGAATAGTGCAGACTTCAGTTTCTGACTTGCAAGTGTACGGTCAGAAGTTCGAATCCCCAGATTGCCTCATGTGCTGAGTAAGGTAGGCATCTCTGGCGTGTGACAATTCTCTTTGTGATCTCCAATACCACACGACTTCTGGTCATACCACAGGAATGGGTGTGGCCTCTGACAGGTACTACAACTGCAAAGATGTGTGAGGACCATGACCAAGAATTACAACATTTGGTGAATACAAGTGTGAGTAGCACAGTGATCCCTGGTGAGTGCCATCACCAAAAGGTACTCCAGTAAAAAATGTAAGCACTATAGAGGTGTGTAAGCACTGTAACTGAAGAATCGATGATGAGAGAGGGTGCAGACACTCCTACCTAGTATGTGACTTCTGATGAGCTCTGCAAGGAGAACTATGCAAACAGCATGGCCAATGCTGTGCAGCACCCTGTTCACTCTGGCACTGACAACGAAGGGAAAGGAGACATGGAGTTCAAAAAGTGCCTAACGAATAGGTACAGTGAAGAATTTCCATGGAAAATAAGTAAACATATATATGTACATATATATATAATTGAATATATGGTCCATTAAGACTCAGTTTTGAGCACACCTGTGCAGTGATGGGCCTTTACCTGCTTTAAATTATGACCATTCTAACTAAACGCATCATGAAGGCCTTCCATTGAATAATTAATGCCAACTATTCTAGCTGGCACCAAGGATGTATTAGCTATGAGGAAATGTTAAAAAGTATGATTAAAATGGACTTTTATCCAAGGAACTAAGTGACATCAAAATGATATGCCAGTAGCATTAACCCCCAATCTCAGCTGTTTGGCATCTTTAGGCTTTATTACTTGCTGTGGCTTTTTGCATTTTCAGGAAGTTTGAGCTGATGATGGACACATCTTAATCTCAAAGAAAATTAATTCGCTGCTCATTCATCATTTTTTTCTGAGCATTTAGACTGAGATGGTGTCAGAGAGGCCAGTGAAATAGGTAGTTGTCTGTACAGGATAGGGGAAGTAAAACCTCTGGTTTGGACAGAGAGAATCTGAGAAAGGATGAGTTTGTTTAACCTGCTATAATGAAAGAGCCTCATTGATTTTCAAAGGCATTAAACTAAGTCACATGTGGATGGGGAAGATAGAATCTAGATAAGTTTTGGGCTCAGCAATCTTGCAAAGTTAGCCCTGAAAGGTGGCATTTTCATAGCAAGATAAGGTCATGTAGATAAAATTGTGCCATGTGGAAGGTGGCAGAGAAATGGCCTGTATCTGAATGAAGTGTCATCACCTTCTGTCTGGACACTTGGGAAGTTTTCAAAGCTGAAATGGAAGTAATGGCTCAGTTTTGCTCTCAATCATGGAACTGAAGCATCATATTGGATGAAACAACCCTACAGGCCAAGAGAAGTCATCTCTTAAGCTGTCTGGAACAGTCCACATAACTAAGGTTCCTGCTACACTCTCATACAGACTCCCAAGGAGCTGATTGCTCACATTTTTCTGGACTCATTTGTCATCTTGATTAGCTTTGCTGAAGCAAAGGCAGGTAATCAGGCATTAGTGGGCCATCTTTGCAGAACTCCCAATGTCACAGCTTTTAGAAGACACTGTGTAATGCTGGCAACAAAAACAAAACAAAACAAAACAAAACAAAACCCATTTTGTAGGTGGGGATGGAGCATAAAGGAAGGGGAGTAGAGAACAAGAGGGAGAGGATATTTTTAAACATGTTGATGCCAGTGCACACTTAAATTGGTACATCTTGATGGCTGATGTGAATGTGAATTAACAACAGTTAATTTACAGTGCTGGGTACCATCATGTTAAGCTGTGAGGTAGTCTATGATGACCAGGGGCGGAGGTACTAGAGGGTGCCCCAGAAATGTTTGGGAGGAAAAACATAAACTTGTAGACTTTGGTTGCAAGCTTCACAGGTAGATGGAATTGTGATTGTTGTCTTCTTAGATTGGTAAACACCACTGGAGGTAAGAAAAGTTGAGCTGATGTAATGGGTCAATGGGGCCATCCAAGTAGAAGAGTGTTCCTCTGGGGTATTCTGATCTGAGCATCACAACCACCATCACACACACCTCCCACATGCTGGAACATACTTAGAAAGCATGTTTATTTTGGGTTCCTATGAAGAAAGTTTATAGGATAACTTTTTATCTGAAATCAGTTTTTGCATGTTGTTTCTCATTATACAGCCAGGTTAAAACTACAGGAGACATTCAGAGGTATTCCCTCTTCCTAAGTACTTGGACACTGGGTGCTAGAGCAACTTCCACGGATGGAAGCTAAATTTGGCCTGAGAAGCCTTTCTCCGACATCATGATGGAGAAAGGGATTTTCTTTTCAGGAATGCTCTGCTGCCTTCTGCCAGAGACTTCATTGTCATTTTTTTCCTTTTTTATTCTTAACCTTAAAGAACCAAAGTACCAATTTGCAGATAATGCTTTTTCAACTCTCAGGAGTGTTCTAACAAAACAAGATTCTCTTTTTTGGTAGGCAAAGTTTATTGCTTAATGTTCATCTAGCAATTGTGCATTAAATGGTTCATATTTCAAAAGAAGGACCCCAGGGAACAGGCAAAAAATTGATTTTATGACAGCATTACAGAGACAGGAGAAAGGCATTACCTAACCTGTATATTAGTAATGTTCTGTCTCATATACCAAGATGAATAAGACACGATCCCTGTCCTCAAAGGCACTTCCAGTTTAGAAAGGTAAAGCAGGAGAGAAAATAATTCAAGGAAATTTAATAGTCACAGAAATTGGATTGAATAGAAACTGAATAAACTTCCACCCAGAGGTTGCCACCAGACAGATGTTGAACTTGGGTTACTTCATTTAAATTCTCTATACTAAGATCCTTGCCTATGAAAAGGGGATAATAGAGGGGTTGTCATTGAGTTGAGGGGTTTTTATGAGCATCAAATTAGTAGGTGCAAAGCATTTAGAGTAGTGAATAGCATGCCATACATGTTCAATAAGAGTCAAGTATTTAGAAGTTCCGAACTTTGGTTTCTATCGAATAACAGCATTCTCATGAAAATGCAATTATATTAAAAAAGCCAGTCAAGTTATCTTGGGTCTTTTCTATCATCAAGCCTTTCCTATAAGTTCCTTATAGAAAAACAAACCTTTTCTCAACTCTATCAATATAGTCAAAGCCCATAGTGCTCATGGTACCTTGCTAAGACTTGAAATAGATGTGAGACATGACAGATATTAAGTAGTATCCCTAAATCTAGGAAATTTTAATTCAATAGTGGTGGTAAAGGGGATAAAAAAATCTCAGTTTAACTCAGGGTTATGCTTCAAAGGGCTGAAGACATTTATGGTAGCTAAAAGAAGTACTAACGATGATATAGTGATGGCTGAGACTTTGGGATACCTTGAGGTGTAGTGACAGTACAAGGAAAGTTTGTAACTGTGGTCACAATAAAGGTAAAATAGAAGAGCTGTAAAGGTTAACTTTGGAATCCTCATAGCAATGCAAACAGAATCTGTAGGAATGAAGACCAGGGTTCAAGTGACTCTATATTAAAGGTTTCATACAGAATGAACTGGAATTATCAGCAGTATGGAAATCCAGAGCAAGAGACTAATTACTATGGGAAGGTAGGAAAATAGAGCCAACTTTTTCCTGATAGTAGGAAATGTGGAACCGGGAAGAGAAAAGAGGGAATTCTCAGAACTGCTTACATGCCCCTACCTGGTCATGGGTTTAAAAAAAAAAAAAAGAACTTGAGAAGCTCTCTCATAGAGAATATCCCACACCATATCTATCCTTAGAGCAAGAAACTCAAGTCATCCCTTCTGGCATACTCACATTGGGTGTAGATTCACCAGTGGGGGAAATCTTAGCCCCGAATCTGTCTTGTTGGCTCATGGCTGTAACATCTTTCCTAGACTCTCGTTCACTTCCTCCATCTATTCATGAACGCCTCATCCAGAAGACTTGTCTGTCATTATGCACATTAGTACAGCTTGTCATTCTAATCATCTTGGTTTGTTTCATTCTCTTGTCCTTTTCCACTGGGCCAATTCCTTCAGCCTCAGCTGTACTCCCCAAATCTCTCTGAGCAGGTGTTAGCTCCCCTTTCTCCACCCCTCAGGATTCAGAAAACTGGGCAGCAGAATCACTGCATTTCTAGATGGGGTGAGAAGCAGCTGCCAAGGGGCTATGCAGATGCAGCCAAGAGAAGAGTAGTTGATGGTACAGAGAAGACAGAGAGAACAAGCTCTCCTTTATGGGTTGAGTCAGTACAGAAATAACTGTCTTTCCCAGGGATAAAATGAAGAGCTTAGAATTAAAAAAAAATCCTAAAAATTGATCAGGCATATTCTTTACTAGTATCATTGTGTTTAATCTGCACATGAGCTCTATGTCCATCTCCAGTATACAGACTAGAAACCTGACGCTGAGCCATCAGGCATCTCGCCCAAGGTCACACAGGTGAGGAAGCGACAGAGGCTGTCTGGCCTGACTCCAGGTCCTTTACCTCTTCATCTGCCCTGGGGAAGAGTGTTCGTGTATCGACTCAGCTGAGCTGCTCTGCAGGGAGAAGTAGAGAGGCTGAGGGAGGCTGACTGTGTCCAGGTCATAAAGGAAAGGATGTGAGGTCATCTGCAGAGATGGGACTCAGGGGCCTGAGTCATCTTTGTAGAGCTTAGCAGGGGGAGAACAGCTTTGGAACAGCCACTGTGGGAGAGTCCAGGGAGCTGAGAGCACGAACTAAAAGGGATATTCTGGACAGCAGCAGGGCCCCAGCTGGAGCTGGATAATGGGGATGTTGTGATGGAACCAATGGATGCAGCTTGATGAATCTCTCCGGCAACTTGTTACCACCCTTAGCTGAAGGACCAGGAAGAGACACAGGACCCTTCTGGGTCCTTTCTTAGGATATAAGTCTGCCTTGTGCTGATGTGTGGAGCCAGCTACAGAGAAAGGATAATAGGATCCCTGGGGGCAGATAGGAGTAGGTCTAGGGGGAATGGTGGTGCCTGAGTGGGGAGAGCAGAGAATTCCAGAAAGCCTGTAAACCCAGAATGGAGTCAGGGTGATGAAGCAGGAGACTGATGGAAAGAGAGCCGTTAGCAAAGCTAGATGAATGGGTGTCCCTGTGTGGTGGTGTTCTTTCCCTACTCAGCCAGGCTGAGAAGTATCTGGCATCAGGTCAGGACATGGGGCTGTGAAACTCATTCTCTTCACAAGCTAAGGAAATGGGGCTGGGCAGCAGGGGATGTAAAAACATCAGAGCTGTACAAGGCTGGTGTTTGCTAATGAGATTGTAGTACAACATGGTCCACTTTCCAAAACAGGCCCCTCAGGAGAAAAGACATCAAGTGGGGTTTTTTCTTCTGAGGCAGAAGATTGAACATTGCTTAACAATGACACTTAACATGGCTCAGCCCTTAGCCTGAGGCAACTTCACAACTCAGTGCTAGCAAATGTTTTCCTTCCTTCCTCAGCTGATTCAATGTGGGAATGTTTTCAAGTGTCCCTCAGTCTGGTAGTTAGCTGAGTGAGCAGTGGTCATCATGGAGCTCTATGATAGTATGTCCAGGTGCCCATTTGGGCTCTTTACCTGCTCGATGCTCTGGGGGCATTATTTCTATTGGTGACTCCAAAGTTGGCACCTGGCCCACCCGATTGACTTCATCCTAACAACTCCCCTGATGCTCTCCAGAAACCTTATAAAAACTGAATCAGGGACCATAGAGATAGCATGGTAGCTAGGGCACTTGATCTCCATGGACCTGACCTAGCATGCGTCCCTGACACCCTTTAAGTCCTCTGATCTCTGTACCAGGAGTAATCCCTGAGCACTTTCAGGTGTGCACCAATCCCCTCCTCCCAAACAAGCAAACAAATCACCCAATTAGTGAAGAGCACATAAAACCTGCTATGAGTTTGGGCAATGATTTTCCATAAGCAGAATTAATCTTTATATTTAAGTATTCTTGAGCTTTAAGGGTGAGGTGGTCCTTAGGCAAAGAGGGAGAGAAAGGGGTATTCAGGGGAAATTCAGTTTTGTTCTGATGCACAAAACTCTACCATGGACCATATTGTAAAACTCTAAGTCACCGTGAGTAAAATAAAAAATTTAAAAATTGCACTTATTAATAATCAAATAATCCCACATCACAGATACAGAGGGCATGGGAGACCCACAGGGCTGTGCCCATCTCAGGCAAAAGGAGTCAAATCTATGGGGCATGATGAGTCATTGCAATGCAAAGTTCCATCAGAGGGGCAGGAGATGAAAAAACTAAGGTCAAAGGCAGCCAGGCACCTGCAGGGTCTCCAATGGCCTCTCAGATCCCTGCTGGGTGCTTCCTGTTGCACCCAGTTGCAGAAATCAGAACTCCCCACCACTCCACTCAGTTGCATCTCCCCTTGAGATTTGGAAGCAGCAATGGTAGTTGAAGCTGCATTTATTTGCATTCCAGGCCAGTGGTCTCTCCCACACAGATCTGGAACTTAGGATCTCAGTCTGGCTCCTGCTATCAAGCTATCAAGTTGCTCTTGCAGTCACTTGCTTCTCAGCTTGTGTCTGTATGTGAGGGGCTGTTGGTCAGAACTGTTCTCCCTCTGTGAGGTTTCCCTTTCAGCTATGGCTCTCTTACCAGGGGGCTGGCCAGATCTTGTCAGTTCATATGTTCTGATGGTCTCTGGAGCATCAAGAGTGATGCAAGGTTTGGGTGGGAGCACCCTCCTCTTAGACTTTGGTAGAGTTAGGCAGGAGGGAGCATTTTAGCCCTGGTAGTAATGGGACACACATTGAAGTCGGGCAGTCACAGGATGTTATGCTTTAATTTCAGATAATTACGAATCTAAGCCTCTGGTATACTCTTAAGAAAAGTTGACTCACTGCCTCCTGAACTAGACAGACTCCTGAGGACCAACTGAGGACATATTTCCTGTCTGCACAGAGTCTGACACATAAAGTTGATGGACAGAAAGAGAAGGGACACAGCAAAATTTAGAGAATTCTAAGTTATTTCTATGCTTGAGATTTGTATAAAAAAATAAAAAACAACCCACCACCATTTCCGTAGTCTGAGTGCGAGTTGGCCAAAAAGACATGAAACAGCTTCCAGTTTTCCCTTTTTCTCCCTTTCATAGGAACATACTACTTTCCATCTGCCTTAACCACAATTTCCATACACTTTAATATTGAAAGCCAGAAATTTTATGTATAAAACAAATTTTGGAGACTACCTCTATTTTTTTTTGAAATGAAAGCAGGCCAGGGAAAGGAAAGAGAGGAGACTAAATGATAGGCAATATAAATATTAAAAACAAAACAAAGACAACTGATAAATAAACTACAATGGCATGGAAGCTTTATAAAAATGCTGGATTTTGTTAGGATATGCAATCAGCACTGGAATTTGTTCCCTGTTAGATTTGAGAGTTTGTTACTTTTGAAAGTCAACACGCTATTTTGAAGAGCAGATGGCTACTTAGGCTATGGCTGTTGTGATATTTGGGATGTTATTTTTGTAAAGATACACACAGATGTATAGACAACATGCAACTCAAAACAGTAGTTCAGCAGGAGCTGCAACCCTCAACTAGTGCATTATTTGCTCAGTTTTGGAGATAAAGAAGCTCTACTTAGGGGTCCGGGAGGTAGCATGGAGGTAAGGCGTTTGCCTTTCATGCAAAAGGTCATCGGTTCGAATCCCAGTGCCCCATATGGTCCCCCATGCCTGCCAGGAGCAATTTCTGAGCATGGAGCCAGGAGTAACCCC
>PVKC010004545.1:6382-35508 GCA_004027635.1 Crocidura indochinensis
TTTTTCCCCTGCTAAATTTACCTTATGTCAATTCAATTACTAGACAAGCTAGAAACCATCTAGATGAGGAGAAGGAAAATATTTTCTTCCTCCACTGCAGGAATGGATCTTTCTTTAAAAAAGCCTACACATGATAATCACATAACTCTCAGTATTATTTGCTTTGAGCACACATCCTAGTCCTCTGCAAAACAGATTTCTAGAGGTAGCCTGGTCAAAATATGCAAATAATATGGAGATCTGGAAATTACCTAGTGATTTGCATGACTTGGTTCCCAGGCATTATTTTATAAAGTGTTTGTATGATTATGCCATAATTTTATTGCCCAGATTATGTGATCAAAATAAATTTGTCTCTCCCCAAAGGATTTTAGAGATAGAAAATTCTTCAGTATACAGAATCTTTCTTTTCTTCAGTAACATTTTAAAATAAATCATTCAAATGAGTTCTGCATAATGTAGGATGGTTTTTTTTTTTTTTCTTCTGTTTTCGGCTTTTTATCTCTTTTCTACAAGCCATGCTCGGATAGATACTTTGAAAAGATTTTTATCACTTGAAAAGTATGCAGAGCCAACTGGGAAGGCACTTTTGCCATCCTCCTCACTGATCTTGCCAACTTAATGTGAGGGTATTTGAGCAGTTGTATTGTTACAGAAAATAAAAGCTTCTGAGGCTAGTAATTAGACAATGAATTCTCTCTTTTTACCCCCTGATGTATTTATTTTTTTCTTCAAGGTCATATTCAAAGTCTTAGCCCACTTACTGCTCCTTTTATACTTCCATTGTGAAGATGAACAATTATCATGAGGTCTGTCTTTCTCACTCTGTTAGAGGTGCTACACCCAGTTGTGCTCAGGGTTTCCTCCTGGCTCTATGTTTAGGGATCACACCTACCTGCTAAGGCTCCAGAGAGCATATGAGATGTTGGGGATCAAATTCAGGTCTGCTATATGCAAGGCAATTAATTACCCACTGTCCTATATCTCCAGGCTTTTCAGTGAATTTTCTGTGTACAATACAGTGCTGTTGGTAGGAACAGCGCTGTATAGATCTATAAAACATATTCATAGCTCATCTATGAAACTTTAAGCCCAATGATGAGCAATTTCCAGTCCCACTTCCAACCCTGATGGTTACCATTGGTTACCATTGATGCTACTCTGCTTCCAATGAGCTTGTTTTAAAGACCAAATCTAAATGGAGCCATGTAGGTTTTGAATTTCTAGGAGTGACTTATTTCACTTAGTTTAAAGTTTCTCATGTTTATTTCACAAATGATGAAATTTCCATTTTCTTTTAAGGCTGAGTAATATTCCACTGTGTATATAGCCCATTTTGTGGGCATTCACAATCACTGTGAATGGTGCTTTTGTGAACATTATAGTGCCCAAGCTCTTTAAGAGTATCATTTCAATTCTTTAGGATAAATATCCAGAAGAGTTATTGCTAGATCACTGAGTAGTTCTACTTATCACTTAAAAATTAAACATGAGGGGGGCCTGGATATATATATAGCACAGCAGTAGGGCATTTGCAGTAGAGCATTTGCCTTGCAAATAGCCAATCCAGGATGGACAGTGTGGTTCAAATTCCGGTATCCCATATGGTCCCTCGTGCCTGCCAGGAGTGATTTCTGAGTGCAGAGCCAGTAGTAAATCTGAGCACCACTGGGTGTGACCCAAAAACCAAATAAATAAATAAATAAAAATAATTAAACATGAGGGGCTGGAGCAAGCAGGGTGTTGCTTTGCATGTGACTGACTTAAGTTCAATCTTTTGCATCTCATATGGTCCTCCAAGTACTGTAGAACTAATTTGAGTGCAGAGCCAAGAGAAACCACTGAGCATCTCTGGGTATGGCTCTAAATGCAAAAAAAAAAAAAGTCCAGAGAGATAGGGTAGGGGTTAAGGATGCACGCCTTATAAATGTTCAACATTAGTTCTGTCTCTTTCACCCCATGCTATGCTTAACATTGTTGGTATAGTCCTGGAGGCCCCTAAGAAATATTGGGGTGACCTGGCATAATCCCAAATCCTCAATCCCAAAGAAGCATTTCATTTTGGGAGTCTGGTTTTGAAAAACAGTCTCAAAAGGCTATCAAAAATTGGAAGATACCCTTGGGTTCTGCTTGGGAAACATTGTTTGGGATCCACTACCCATTCCAAATAAAATATAAGGAAACATGCTCAGCATCAGTAGCTGACAGGGAAATGCAAATCAAAACTAAAATTAGCTATCTATCCCCACTTACCTGTGATGATGGTCATACTCCAAAATATCAAGGCAATGCACATTTTCTAGGGCCTGGAGACATTGAAACCCTTGGAGACCTTGTCTTCTGGGCACACTTCCAAGTTGTAATGTACTACTTAGTGGTCAATACTTAAGACAATGTCATGCTCTAGTAAGATGCCTGTTTACTCTGCTGGCTTAGTAATATAAGTAGTAATAATACTGAGGATACCTCACTCACTTTTAGTATCTTATGCTGCTTTCTCCAGATTTTTCTGTTTTTATGTAATCCATTTAAAATATCATAATAGGCTTATTATTTTATTAATATATCAAAACTAGGCTGATTTGTGTAAATGATCCAACTTTCAAGAGAGCTCTCAATCTCATGTTTAGCCATGTTTTTCTGAAAGCACTGAACCATATTCATGAGTACTGATAATTTCTAAAGAAAATTATAAGAAGAGTGATGAGAATTGCTCAAATATGTTTTTGATATTTGGAATATTAGCATAAGCATCCTAAACTTCAGCAGAAATATCCCTGGGAACTATCATAACAATGTCAGTGAGTGAGGGATGTAGAAAGCCTGTCTTGAATACAGGCAGGGTGCGGGGGAGGGAAGAGATGGAGACATTGGTGATGGGAAGGTTGCATGGTGAAGGAGGTTGTTCTTGTTATGACTGAAGCCCAACTACAAGTATGTTTGCAATCACGGTGTTTAAATATAGAAATTATTTAAGAAAAATAGCAACAAAAATGAAAGAAATAACTCTGGAGGCCCCTGGGGGCCCCTGGTACTTCAAAACCCAAGTATTTAACTGTTCAGCCTGCAGTAAGGATGCATATCACAGAGTCTGGTCCCAGGTTTCACTTTGCACTGCTTGGAGGTCTCCAGGAACAAAATAAATAGTGGCTGTAAATTCTACAATGGTATCACATCACAAGAGACAGTCATACCCAATGATACCTAGGAAATTGTTCATCATCAGCTATCAGGTAAATGCAAATCAGGACAGGAAGGTAACTACCTCATATCAGTTATAACAGTGGTTTTCAAACTGAGCAATACCAGTTTTCTCTGAATGCACTGGAATGATCCAGTGAAGCAGTAGTAGTCTTGGTTGTAATAAGGGATGCTTTTCATTCACTTAAGGTAAAAATTACAGAAGATGCTATGCGTGCGATGTGATATTTTTTTCTAAAAAGAAAGATTGGCCAAATAATTTTGTGTATCTCTGCATTAGAATTACTATTATTGAAGAAAATACATCAAGTATTTGGAAGGATGTTGAGAAATGGGATTTTGTATACTCTGGGTGGTAATATAAATGGTATAACACTATGGAAAATAGCGTGGATATTTCTCCAAAATTATCAGAAACAAATGAATATCATATGATCCAACTATTCTACTTTCAAGTAGTTACCTGAGGGATTGGGGACATTAATTTAAAAAAATAGTTCCTCCCTGTGTCCATTATAGCATTACTCACAATAGACAAACTAAAGAAACAATCTGTATTTATACTTCTGCTTACATTTTTTAACATAATATAATCCAGTTCCATTCATGTTGCAGCAAATTGTATGGTTGCATCATTCCTTACAGCTATATAATATTCCATTGTATATTGGTACCACATCTTCATGATCTACTCTCCTGTTGTTGGACAATGAGTTTGATTCCAGCTCCTAGCTATTATATTGAGTATTGCAATGAATAGTGGAACCCAGTGCTCCAAAATGAGGATTTGGTAAGATGCATGTCTGGAAGAGAAAATATTGATGCAGGAAATAATTTCCATAGTGAAGAGATCAATAATGGGTTCAGGAAATCCAGCACTCATGCAAGGAATTCAACCATACAAACTAAGAAGGAAAACAACTTAGTGGAAGAAGATTGAAGAATTAGCGCCTGCCTTCCTCAGACTCCTGCTTTTATTGACAAGAACTAGGCTACACCCTAGGGTGGGAGAGGAATACCAAGTAGGGAATAATTCAATAATCCCATCACCAGATCATACTAGAGTTGAATATGAATATCAATTACATTATGGTAGGATCAGTAATTCAACAGTGTGTGTACATCTTTTTTTGGATCAGTATTTTTACATCCTGAAGATATATACCCCAAAGTGGGATTTCTGGGACATGGAGTAAGAGAAGAAGAAGAAGAACAACAAATATAGAATGATGTCACTTATATGGGGTATTCTGAATAACTGCATAAAAATGCAATTATTTAAATGAGGGTTGTCAAGAACATCTAAGCCCCAGAATATAGTGAGAAGGAAAGAAATTGAGTGGAGAGGAAGAAACTCAAATATGAAAGTATGGGGGGCAGGAACCAACGGTTCTCAGGTGCATTAGTATTAAGTACAGAACTAAATATCCAAGCCAGAGTCTACAACAGTAAAATAATGAGGCCCAAACTTTAATAACCAAATAAAAAACAATTCTGTTATGCTTGGCAGGCTATGGGATAAGTGTTGGTGGCATAGGATGCATTCTGGGAACATTAATGCAGGGAAGTTGACACTGATGTGTAGTATTGGTCCTGAAACAATGGATGTATGAAACCCAACTACGAATAACTTTGTAAATCACAATGGCTTAAATAAAAATCTAAAAAAATTAAGCAATCTTTCCATTTGCAGATGAATGAAGAAACAAGAGACCGCAATGCAATATAACACTATTCAGTCACAAATAATCATGAAATCTTTTGATTTCATTTGTTACTGCAAGGATAGACCTTGAAGGATGATATAAGTGAAGCAGGTTATTTTGAGAAAGATAAACTTCTTTTCCCTCAGCTGTAGATCATAAATAAATGAGAAAAATGAAAACTCTTAGATTATTTTTATTTACCATGTGGCCATTTCTGGGGATTCTCAAGTGCTATTTCTGTATTTGTGCTCATGAATGACCCTTAGTAGTGTTCAGGATATTATTCATACTTCCAGGTATTGACCAGTCTAATCACATGTGTGACAAGCCTCTTCACCTCTATATTAATTTTCTGACTCTCAAACCCTTATATTCTAACACAGGCAGTGGTAACTAGAGAGTAAGGGCACAGGGGGCCGGGCAGTGGCGCTGGAGGTAAGGTGCCTGCCTTGCCTGCGCTAACCTAGGATGGACCGCGGTTCGATCCCCCGGTTCCCCATATGGTCCCCCGTGCCTGCCAGGAGCAACTTCCGAGTGAATAGCCAGGAGTAACCCCTGAGCGTCACTGGGTGTGGCCCAAAAACCAAAAAAAAAAAAAAAGAGAGAGAGAGAGAGTAAGGGCACATGGATGAGTAAAAACAAATCAAATGAATCAATCATTTTGTGGTAGGTGGAAATGAACTTTTGGTTGAAAATCTCAATGCAGCATTTATAGATGTTGAACTGCACCTTAGGGAGCTATATATCACCCAAAACCAATATAAATGCAATAAAACTGGGAAGCAAAAGTGGTACTGTCTTGGACTGAAATGACAACCACAGCAGGTAGGGCGCACGCAGCCTACCTGGGTTCAATCCCTGGATCCCAGGTGGTCCCCTGAGCTTGCCGGGAGTAATTTCTAAACTCAGGGTCCGGAGTAACCCCAGAATGTCATTGGGTATGGCCTAAAAACAAACAAAAATATTGCACTGTCTTTGGCTGAGAAAAGGTTTAAGTGAAAGGAAGAAAGAAGAGAGCATGGGTTTTCTCTCTCTGTACACACAGATCAAGTACCATCTGTGTGAAGACATAATAAAAAGGGACCAACTGCAAACCAGCAGAGTAGGATCAAGCTGGTGACCTGATCTCAGAATTTGACCCCCAGAGCTGCAAGGAGGTAGGTTTTATAGCTTAAGCCAGCAGTCTATAGTATTTTATTATGGCATCCTACACTGACTACTACAGAAATAATAAACTTTTCCCATTCATGTCCCATTTTTGCCTCAGAAAAGCAACAGTTCTTTGCCTGAGAAAAGCAACAGTGGGACCACTCACTGCCTGAATTCCTTATGGGGCTTGAATTCCTTATGGAGCTGATATTTTGAGTTCATTTTTGGTGGTGCACATATCAAAAATCTTCCACTATTTTTTTTATGACCTTCACCTTCGGTTACATGAGCCAACCATTTAAGAAGCTAGGGACTAATATATCTGTCAAACTTTCCCCAAATTGCACAGATAATAAGCATTGAACTGAGCTTCCAATGCAGCGTTCCTTGTACTGGTCTGTCTCTTGGGACTTAAGAGAGCCAGCTCCTTGAAAAAACTGAATGTTTGTACAAGCTGTTTGTTGCTACTTAAACTATTAACATGCTTGGTGCATCACTACTTAACTGATTAACACACTATTGCAAAAGAAAAGTTGGGTAGGAAAAGGATCATTCAGTGTACAGTATATACCTTGCATTCATGCTTAAAGACCTAGGTTAGACCCCAGGCATCAGAAAACCAACTAATAAGAGACTAAGTACTCATTCTTCCTATCTCCTCCCCAATAACTGATAACAGAAACAACCCATCTCCCAAACAACCAATAATTAAGGCTCCCATTTATGGAACTAAGTATGCTTAATAATTTATAAAAATGACTGCCTTTAGGCTAATTTTATACTTTTCTTGTGATCTATTTTCTTTCTCCCTAAAGGAAAAAAAAATCTTATTTTTATGTGCTTTAAAAGTTCTTATGTCTGATTGCTTTAGTAATTTCTCATGTCTTATGATTCAGGGGAGAAATTCGGGGTCTGTGTGAGTAAGGAAATCAGTTTACATAAAGGTCACAGATAAACATCTTTATGCTTAAAAAGATTAACTCAGTAGACTTTCTGATTTTATTCTGTATCATCTCCTCAAACATTTACAAAGGAAAAGATATACTTTTGCACATTTTGGTGCGTCCTGTGAGCCTTAAACAAGGCTAAACTGAGAGAGTTGTTGCAAGGTACAATCTTTTGCATTTTTTTTTTTTTTTGGTTTTTGGGCCACACCTGGCGACTCTCAGGAGTTACTCCTGGCTATGTGCTCAGAAATCACTCCTGGAGGGGCCTGGGCGATAGCGCAGTGGTAGGGCATTTGCCTTATACACGGCTGACCCAGGATAGACCTCGGTTCTATTCCCAGGGTCCCATATGGTTCCCTGAGTCAGGAGTAAATTCTGAGCTCATAGCCAGGAGTCATCCTTGAGTGTCTTGGGGTGTGGCCCAAAAAACCGAAAACAAATTAAGAAGGAGGAGGAGGAGGAGAAGAGGAAGAAGAAGAAGAAGAAGAAGATGATGATGATGATGATGAAGGAGGAAGAGGAAGAGGAGGAAGGGGAGGAAGAAGAGGAAGAAGAGGAGGAGGAAGAGGAGGAGGAAGAGGAGGAGGAAGAGGAGGAGGAAGAGGAGGAAGAAGAGGAGGGGGACAAAGAGGAAGAGGAGGAGGGCCATGTGCAAAGCAAATGCCCTACTACTGTGCCAACATTCCAGCCCAATGTGCAAGGTATAATCTTGAATAAATCATTTCATTTGCATATATTTCCCTACTTTTTCCATGCAGCCAATTCATGTAGCTGATAGCTGTGAAGGATTACACAAAAACAGTGCACTGAAGTTTTTAGTTAGTACTTTGTGTTGTAGACCAGCCTCTGGAGTCTGAAACTGGGAAGGAAGAGTTTCCATACAGAAGAACACAAGGTAGGGCAAGAAAGAAAGAACAGTGGTAAGGTGCCTTGCCTTCTACCAGGTTCAATCCTTGGCATCCCATATAGTCCCCTCAGTAACACCTGAGTGAATCCTGAATGCAGAGCTAAAAGCAACTACTGAGCATCACTGGGTATGCCCCACCCCAATAAAACTACAATCAAAAACAAGCAAACAAAAGAGCATAGAGCCTTGAACTTGGTTGTGCTTCTGTATTTTCCTTCTCTTTGCTCCCAGACATAGCAAAGACACCTCAAGTCAATCATGTGCAGACTGGAAACTATGTCATTGACCTTGCAAGAAATTCTTAACAAATACCTATAAAGATCTAAGTCCAATTAAGATGAAAATGAAGAGAGAGGTAGGAGATACCTGAACAATGACTGGAAGTGAAAGAACTATAGTCCATTGAAGTCCATTGAACTACAAATCTATTGAAGAGCTTAAGGAACCATCCATCTATTCTGTCAACATGTGCTGGTAATGTGTCAGGAGCTGTGCTTGACTGGCAGAGGAAATGGACTACGATCAAATGTAGCATTTCCCAAGCAAAATCCCATAAATGCAAAGAAATGCTGCTTTCTCTGTGTGTGTGTGTTTGTTTTAATTGGTTTTTGGGCCACACCCGGTGATGCTCAGGGGTTACTCCTGGCTATTCGCTCAGAAGTCGCTCCTGGCAGGCACGGGGGACCATATGGGGAACCGGGGGATCGAATCGTGGTTCGTCCTAGGTTAGCGCAGGCAAGGCAGGCACCTTACCTCCAGCGCCATCGCCCGGCCCCTGCATTTTTTTTTTTTACTGCACTTGATTTAGTAGAATAAATTTCAGAAGATGATTTTGGTATACTTCACAGCACTCTAGGTTATCTACTAAAAATAAAGAAACCTGATATTGTGTATGTGTGTTGTGTGTGGGGGGGGGGACATAACATATGAAATCATTAGTAGTGATACAACAGCTTTAAATCTCCACTTACTATACCATCAAGTACTGTATTATCCAGTTCAAACTCTAATTTTTGTTAAAAAGATGAAATAAGTTATGCCTGGTACTCCTTCATTAACAATAGTGCAAACCACAGTGTTAAAAGGAAAATAAAAGGGAAAGAGTGAGTGAGTAAGGGGGGGGAAAGAGGGGAAGAGAAGGAGAGATATAGCTATCTATCTACATATATGTATATATATATAGAGAGAGAGGAGAAAGAGAGAGAGAGAGAGAGAGAGAGAGAGAGAGGACTAAAATGCCTGTACCAGAGGTAGGCAGGTGAGAAAGTGGGGAGGGGGAAACCGACAACATTGGTAGTTGGAAATGTTCATAGGTGTAGACTACAAGACTGAAACTAAATCATGAACAACTTTGTAATCACAGTTTTTAAATAAAAGGAAAACCAAAACAAAACAAACATTAAATAAAACCACAAAACAAAACCATAAAAAGATGAAATAAGATTACGGGGCCCGGGAGATAGCACGGAGGTAAGGCGTTTACCTTTCATGCAAAAGGTCATCGGTTCGAATCCCGGTGCCCCATATGGTCCCCCATGCCTGCCAGGAGCAATTTCTGAGCATGGAGCCAGGAGTAACCCCTGAGCACTGCTGGGTGTGACCCAAAAAAAAAAGATTATGACTATAAAGTGCTTGATATAGGAAAGATAGACACTAAACCTGGGGGTGGGGAGCAAACCATTAATAATACACTCATTATCAGTGAGTGCACATTGATAAAGATAAGACAGGATGCATTAGTTTGCATCATCTCATTACTAAAGCCTGGATGTGGATTTGAATAACTATTTGGAAATATATTTTGAAAAATGAAAACAATAAGAAATTGAAGAAAAGTACATACAAAAGGGAAGGAAACAACAGAAAGAAATCATCAAGCATGTCCCCGGTGGGCCACTAGAGCATAGCACTGCTATGAAACTTGGGCATCACAGAGAAGCCCCAAACCTAAAGGTCTCTTATTGAAGGTACCAGAAAACTGAGAACATATATTTACCAAATCTGACTATCCTTGATTATTTTTAACATTTATTTTCTAGGTAGAAGAGAGAGGCAAAAGAAAAAGCCTTCGGGGAAAGAGTTAAAGATTTAGCAATGGCCAGTTGGCTTATTTGTTCATTTTCTACAACAATCTATTACAGATCTGGTGACCTAGAACAATGTACATTTTGCATCTCACAGTTGTGTATGTTAGAAGTCCAGAGCTTGGTTTAATGGAATCCTTAGTTTAAGGCTCTGGGTAGAGCCTCAAATGACTGATATCACAGTGTTGCCTGCCTTGGAGATTCCAGAAATAATAAGTCTGTTCCCAGATTTGTTCAGCTCCTTGGCCAGATTCAGCTCCTTAGAATGGAAGAACTGAGATTCTTCTTGTTCCTAGAGGTAACCTACATTACTTAAAAAGCTTTTCTGGTCTCCTCCTACCAGCCAAGGCTTGCTAAATCCTGCAGTCTGCTTTTGAATCACAATGACTGTCCTTTTCTCTTTCTCAGACTTCAGTTGGAGAAAGTTCCTCCACATTCTAGGATTATGTGATTCCACTGGGCCCACCCAGATAATCCAAGATTATCTCCTTCTTTCAGCATCAATCTATTTAAAATGGCCTGAAGAATTTTATTTTATTTTTTTGCCCTGTAATACAAATCAGACATAAATTCCACAGCTCAGGGTGTGAGAACCTTTGTCCTGTCTAGATGTGGCAAGGCCTGGGCATGTGTAAGGACACCCACAGAACTTATTCGGACTCCCAAATATCACTCAACTATATCCATGCCTTAATGTTGCCTTAATGTTGATGTATAGGGAAACCCTAAATAATATTTTGATAAAATAAAACAGTAGCAAGGTCAGATGTCTGATGATCATACTCATCAAGAAGATATATTTGAAAAATAGAAGAAAATAAACCAGAGCTGACTAGGCTATTTGACAAGACAAATCCAAAAAACGGGGTGTTTAAAAATCATAGGAACGTGTTTCTCCATTGTTTGTGACCAACAGACCTCCACTGATGTAAAACATATATATCTATAGCTATATATACAATAGAGAAGTAGAGAGAATTGATTTCACAATGTTTTCTTTGTGGAATTGGAGATGTTAAGAAGCACTTTAGTGTATTGGATTTCTTTTTTGTTTCTTTTTTCTTTTCTGGGCTGGTCGACCTACAATAGATTTGGAACAAATGTTCTTTTCAGAAGAAAAAGAATTGATGCGCCTGTCCCTATCCCATTTATGACAACACAACTCGTGGAAGTTTGTCCTCTATGATCACTTGAGGACTTCTCATCCCAAGTCTTCAATAGCTGAGATAATACCCAAATACCTGCTCTTCCTGTGAGAGAAAATAGAGTACAGCTCTTCTGTTTGATCTCAGACTAGTAGTTGATGCTTCACACTCAAAGGCAGAGAGTGGAGAAAGCATCCTGTAACTGCAACAATGCTAGACTCCAAACACTACTAAGCTACAATTTCAAAATGGACCATGAACTTTAGAGTTCCAATAAATAGAAATATCGTGTAATAAATAGCCTGTCCACTTAAACCTTTTCCCAATAGAGCAAGCAAACTTTTGAAGAATGACAGCAGTCCTCCCCTGCTAGACTCCTTGACACTGGAAAGTCTAGTCCTCACCACATCTGATAGCAACAAAATAGAACCCAAGTAAAATGTTGATCATGTTTTCAAGCTATAGTTTTTTTTCTCCCATAATACTGGTTAACATTTTTACACTTGTGAACTATAAGAAGGAAGCATTTTGTTTTATATCAAAGACTACCTATCATCAGTTCCAGTGACCTTCATTTGCTGTGAGGCCTGTACTAGGAAAGATGTCAATGATTTCTAGCCAAGCTCTTATGTGTGTTAACTCTTGGATAAAAACTTTCTCTTCCAATAAAGTGTTGTCTTGGTAAAGGCTCACTTGTCCTTATAAAACTCTCTGATGAACACTTACTAACAGCTTGTTTTGTTTGCTTGTTTCTGAGTATTCCTCATGGAAAAAAGAATATAGAGTAGAACTGCTACTAAAGAAGTTAAGTACAAAGAGCAAACAAGAATGGGATTTCAAACCACAAAAACATTGCTAAGTTCCCAGTGAATTTTATCCTAGGGAATACAAAAACTTACCCTTAAAGTAAAATTAAACATAATACTAGAACACTGATTTGGGGTTTGCTCAAAGACCTGATTATTTGTTCATGGGCTTTATTTCACATCTTTGGCAGGGTTGTTAGTAAGAAGCTAGTGTCACTGGCAAACATCTGCTGTCCAGTGTGTTATCTTGGGTTTCTTCATTGCCTTTAACTGTAATTCCAAACAATGAAGTTCCTGATTCAAGATGCATATGGAATGAGCCTAGACTAAATGTTTTCTCCTTTTATTTTTATTTTTTTTTGCAATGTTATTGAGTTTTCAATTCAGGATGCATATTAAGTGAACCTAGATCTAGTTTTCTCTCTCTCTTTTTGCATTATTATAATTAGATGTGCCTGGGAAACAGGGGAATTGTTATCTACGATCATATTTTGTTTATATTATAAGAAACCTTTAGAGAAGTTAAACACAATTCGCATTGTAATTAACTAGGTTCTCTTAAGAAATTGAGCTTAATTGAAAAAACATGCAAACTGATTAGCAGGTGGCAAATCTAAATGTATCTAGATGAAAACATCATAGGTCTACCCTGCTGGAATATGTGCTTTTTCTCTCTAGCAGACTTTCCCTTTATGACTATTTCTCTAGGCATTAACAGATAACCAATGAATGGTTTCTCATCCTTTTCCTGACCATGGTCCTCTTTTGATCTTGTCTCCTTCCTTTGGCCTCTCTTTCCTACTATTTGGCCCCCAAGTCTCATGACCTGACCCCATTTACGCAATTTTTCATCTGTATCTTTCTTAGAATTTTCTGGGGGCTCACAGTGGTGGAATACAAGCCCTAGTTGAGAAATGCTAGAACTCTGAATACACACTGACCCATGACGGCAGATGTCTCTAGATGTAAAACTGACACAAGTGAAGGGAAGAACCTGTCATGCTTTATCTTATTAGTATAAAGTCATGACCATCCAACACTTATTATTTTTATAATTTGTAATTGTTTGGGGGGCCATTACCAACCTTTTAATCATTAATAATACCTTAAAGGAAAAAGAACATGCTCAAGGGAAGCATGAAAGTACAATAAAACCCTAAACCTCTTTGACTCTATATATATTCTTTTATAATTTTTTTGGTTGTTTGAGTTTATCTTGGCTGTGCTTAGAGTTTGCTTTTCTGAGCTCAGGGATTACTTCTTGTTGAGCTCAGGGGACCATAATGGATGCCAGGGTTTGAACCTGAGTTGACTATTGATAAGACAAATACAGGAGAGAGCAGTGAGGGCAGAGAAGGGACCTCTATGACAATGAGAGTTGGAAATTGGGTGCTGAAAGGAAGTAAAGTGATATGTATGGTATCCTTTCAGTAGCAATTTTGCAAACCACAGTGCCTAAAAGGAATAAAAGAGAAATTAAAAACAGAAAGAGAAAAGAAAAGTGCCTGCCATAGGGCAGGTGGGAGGATAGAGAAGAAATGAGGTCTCTGTGGCAAGAAATACGAGCTGGTGAAGGGGTGGTTTTTGGACATTGTATGACAAAAATTTAATCATCAACAACTTTGTAGCTATATATCTCATGGTGATTCAATGAAAGAAATAATTTTAGTAAAAATAACAAGTGTTTTACCCAATTTAGTATATCTTTGGCCCCTCAGTTATACATTTGTAAAGGTACCTTGAACTAAATTTCCTATTGATATGCTATCAAGTATCCCACAAGGCAAAATTGCAAGTGAAAAAAAAGATGAGAATAATGCAGGTAAGAATTATGAAGAAGGATATTATTATAAATATCTGACAACTCTTTCAAGAACCCCAAGTCCGTGCATTTAGTTAACCTCCTTAATCCAGTCCTTCTTCTTTGTTGCCTGGCTTGCCACTTACCCTAAGGACAATTTTTGGGACTATAGACTTGGTGATTTTAGAGGATTCACCTAAAATTTAGTAGACAATAGTTGTCTCTTTTGAAGAATAATCATGCTCCCAGATCATAAATATTAACAAGTCTGTCAGTAAACTTTCAAATACCCAAATTATATTAGACTCAAATGGTCCATAATTAATCACGCCCAACCCTTCAGCATTTTTCTTTTCTTCGTTTACAGTGTGAGTGAACTTTTACTTATGAAAAATGAAGGGGGAAGCTTAGAGAGATCTTTAGTGCTAAATATTTTAAGTAAATTTGAGGTGGAATGAAATAACATATCCATTATGTTTTTATATCAAGAGCAAATAATTGAAGGCCGCACGCAAGAACTACACAAGGGAATCTACTTTACAATAATAGCAATCTTGCCCAGCAACCTGCTGCTTTGAAAATTAAAATTTCAAGAAGAGCAACTATGATATTTCCTGGGGACCCAAATGTGAACCAATTTAGCTCCATTCAACCTTCCCTTTGCTCTGGAAGTAGGACAAAATTACCTGAGCTTCCAATGGAAGCTACAGTGTCCTCTGAAGATGGTAACAAGCAAACAAAGTAGCTTTGACCCTTGCCCACCACACAGTTATTCAGGGTGTTAGTATGAATAGAAGAGATCTGGAATGTTCCTTTCCTCTTTTCTTTACTCTTCAGTTAGTAGCTAGATTTGACTTCTGTGTACAAAAACATGTTCTATAGCCCCTGGACCAAGATGGAGGTGCTGGTAGATTCACATCTTTGAAGGCAACATTTTATTTTGTGTTTGGTGGTTCTGGAAGAGAAAACTACCATGAGAACAGCTGGGCTTGCAGCAGGGCCATTTCCTGCATGTGATCACTGTGAGTTCCAAGAAGAAACGATCTCATATGACAACATTTGCTTTGGCGCATCTCCAAGTTAACCATGAATCTGGAAGTCTGCATCCTGAGGCCCGTCATCATCAGATATTTTCCAAGTTAGGGCTTCACTTTGAAAATTATTGAATTCATATGATTGGTGAGCAATTTAGTGAGCAGTGACTCACAGATGGCACTGCACACAGAGGTGCAGTGATGAGGTGAGAATATCACGTTTAAGGAGCAGGAACACAGTGACATGGGGTTTCTATTACCCTTAGAGAAACAAATGTCAAGGTAGGGAGTTTTATATATAGGATTCGTGATGTTGACATTAGATTTAAGTGTGGGCATTCAGATTTCTGGGCAGAGGGAACCCCAGAATACGCGGATCAATTGCCGAGAAAGTGGTGAGAGAACATTCTAGCAAAGGATGAAAATGACAAGTTCTGTCTTAAAATGCTCCTAATTCCTTAATCCATACCTTCATCCCTGCCTTTGTGCTTTGGTTATATGAGTGAGAACTTCCATAGGAGGCTGAGCCTGACTTCAGTGCCTCTTTCCAGGCAATAACATTAGAGACACACTCAGGTCATTCCCTCTGTTTCCTGTGCCGAGCCAACCATGACATTGATAATTGCTACTGACAAGAATCCTGGAATAGCCAGGCGGGTAATGAAACCTTAGAAACTGTCTATATGATCCACTCTTCTGCTTTTCTGCTACAGAGAGATGGAAATAAATAGAGCTATGCTTTTAGATAAAGTCATTCATCAATGGCATTGCATTCAAATGACAAGGAACTGTCACAAACCATTAGATCCATATTGTGAGCACACGCATGTGTGTGTAAGTGTGTGTGTGGTTTTCTCTAGATTATTCCAGAATAAAATTAAATTTATTCAAGTTCTATCCTAGTTTTACTGGAGAAAACTCCACTTTCAGTGCATTATTCCAAGACTGAAAAGTTTGTTGGGGCTCAAGAGAGTTTATTGGTGCATATGGCTTCTCTTTATCACTCCCAGAACTGCCACTTGGATTTCCATTTTAAATTATCTGGGGTGTAGAAATCCCGTTATTTCTGCTCTTCCACTTCTTAAAGATGTGAAATTATTCTCATCACAGCTCCAAAAATAGAACACCCCAAACAGAACTAATGAAACCAGGGGCATTTTGAATTAGGGAGAAAATATTAAATGGTTTATTTGTTCCTAAAATAATAAGTACTATGCAAAATGTTTCCTAGGAGACTGGGATCTGTTCATTCAGAAGAGGATTTACTCCTTTATTTATTGTTTTTCTGTGTATTTTATAAATGAATGCAAAAGGTTTTGTTCTCACTTCCATTTCCTCAGATCCTCATTATCTTGTATTTATGCAGGTTTTGGTGGAGGAAATCATGTTACTTTTCAACAATAAATGTTTGTCATATACCTCTCACAGAAGCAATCACCTCAAAATTTTTGATTCATAATATGTTGGGTAAAAGAGACAATAAATAGGTATTAGACTTTTAAAATAAATTGCGATGCCTTCTATGTTCTAAACATAACTTCAAAAGGAGAGGGTTATTAAAATGTATGAACACAAATGGTGTATATGTGTTCAGTGATTCTAAAAAAAAAAAAAAGCTCTTTTATTGAAGTCAGGTCTAGGGAACTAATGTTGGAAGTTTCCAAACTATTCTCATTGCTCTCCAGACTCTGCCATAAGTCCGTACAGATTCATTGAAAAGAAGATGGAAAAAAAGAAGAGAAAGAAAGAACAGATACTTAAACAGGCACTTGGGCTGAAACTTCTGTTGGAATATTGGAGCCAAGGTGATCAAAACTAAAAAAAAAAAGAAAGAAAAGAAAAAAAGTAAAGTTAAAGGAATTTTTCTTGTCCAATTTCACTTCCTGCTTTTATTGAAAGGTTCATTGTATGAGAAAGGTTGTCATATTTTCTTTGTGATCCAGTAAATTATTTGGGGGATAAAATAATGTTGAAAGAACTGGATAAATATGGCTGTGTTGCTCAGAAACATGATATCTGTTTTTCAAATCAATACTTAATAAGCCATAGTTTTTAAAGTCTAGAAGTTTTTACATAAATATTTCTTTTAAGTTTTATATGGAAATAGTCAAGAAGATAAAACTATGCTTATCAGAAATAACTTTCTTGAAAATAAGTAAATGGAAAAATCTGGCACTGCCTTTGATCTAAACTTTATTTTATCATGAGTTATCTCTATTCAGATCTTCAAGTGGACATCTGAACCAAAATACCTGCAGGAAATTTCTAAGTGGCACTAGAGAAAGTCTTCTTTCTTCCTTCCTTCCTTCCTTCCTTCCTTCCTTCCTTCCTTCCTTCCTTCCTTCCTTCCTTCCTTCCTTCCTTTCTTCCTTCCTCCCTTTTTCCTTCCTTCCTTCCTACCTCCCTTTTTTCCTTCCTTCTTTCCTTCCTCCCTTCCTTCCTCCTTCTTTCCTTCCTTTTTCTCTTCTCTTCCTTCCTTCCTTCCTTCCTTCCTTCCTTCCTTCCTCCCTTTCTCCCTTCTTTCCTTCCTTTTTCCTCCCTTCCTTCTTCCCTTCCTTCCTCCCTTCTTTCCTTCCATCCTTCCTCCCCTTCCTCCTTCTCTTTTTTCCTTAATTCCTTCCTCCCTTCCTTCCTCCCTTCTTTCCTTTCTTTTTCTCTTCTCTTCTCTTCCTCCCTCCCTCCTTTTCTCCCTTCCTTCCTTCCTCCTATCCTCCCCTTCTCCCTTTGTTCCTTCCTTTTTCCCCCTTCCTTCCTCCCTTCCTTCCTCCATTCCTTCTTCCCATTTTCCCCTTTTTTCCTTCCTTCCTTCTTTCCTTCCTTCCTTCTTTCCTTCCTTCCTTCCTTCCTTCCTTTCTCCCTCCCTCCCTCCCTTCCTTTTCCTTCCTTCTCTCATTCCTTTCCTTTTATTCTTCCTTCCTTCCTTTTCTTCTTCCATAAATCCTTCCTTTCTCCCTCCTTCTTGCACTCCATTCCTACCTTCCTCTCTTCCTTCCTTTCCTCCCTTCCTTTATTCCTATCCTCCTACATTATTCCTTTTCCTCTTTCTACTCCTTGCATTATTCCACTTCTTTCTCTTCCTCTTCTATCTCCTCTTCCTATTTCTCTTTCTTCTCCTTTCCACAAAAGTCCTTGTTCAGGGGGGTTCTATGTGGTGCCAAGTATTTAATCTTGGTTAGTCACATGTAAGATAAGTGTTCTGTTTTTTGACTCTTTCCAGCACAACAAGGCTTCTTTTAAGACTATCTGGAAGCCAGACTACCAATAATGTTGTGTGTCTTGATGATTTTTAAATACTACACATTTAAATAGTTAACATGCCCTCTCCCTTTTCCTTAGTAGTTGATCATTAAGTAAAGTGGGTATATAGAAAGAAAGGGAGATTAGTAGATGCCAGTGATCAGAAACATTGCCTTGAGAAGCAATTATTTATTCCTAAAGCTTTTAATGTTATATTTATTTTCATATAAATGAGAACATATTATTAATACCACCAATTTAAGCAGCTACATACTTGATTGTATGAAGAAGAGTTTACTTCAGTTTGAATAGAGGAAATTATATGCAAAAGATTAGAAGTCTACCCAGTGCATTTTGAGAGTATGAACACCATTGAAAGCATTCTCCACAAATTCTTAGATGTTGTCTGCAAAAGATGACCTTTGAGCATTGGATTTAAAGTCTGTAAGTTTTGGAGATTTCATAGAAGTACTAGTATCTATTGATATCACTATTTGATGGTTATGCATTATAAATACCTCATGTAACGAACCTCTCTTTCTGACTTAGATCAAACCTGAAATTAGAAAATTATGATGCTTGTCATTCTTCATTGTACTTCAGAGCTGATGGGAGCTATACATACATACTAAAATAGACACACACCACCATACCTTTATCTGTCAATCCACCCTCTTCTTGAAGAAACACGCTTTTTGTAAACATATTAGAGTTCTGTGAATAATATTCAGAGCAAATTAGACTTTAATTGTGTCATGCTCTGCGAACAGCTCAAATAGTTTTTGACCTAATTGATTTTGTGCACATGATAGCAATAATTAAAGAACTTTGAATGATTTCTTCTGCTGCTGAAATTCACTGCTTGTTTTTGAAACTTAGACCATTTAATGTTTCCCCTCCCCTGGAAGTAAGCAATTTATCTTTATTAGGAAACATTTATTTAAAATAATCTGTGTATATCTATTCCATAATATTATAGAGAAAATGAGGTCTACTTTCCAATATTCTCAAATTATATTAAAACTGGGTCGGAGATTTAACTGAAATGATTCTTTCAAAATGAAATTTCTGACTTATAGAAAAGAGGTTTACAAAAGAGAGGGAGAGACAGTTTTAATGAAAAAAAAAGATGAGATTTTAGTTATTTATTTGGTTTGGGTGCCACACCTGGCAGTGGTCAGGTCATACTCCTGGTTCTGTGCTCAGAGATCACTTCTTGCTGTCTTGAGGAATCAAATGCATCATATGCATCTAGAATATCATGCCAGATACTCTATCTCTAGCTCCTAATTGTCCTGTCTTAGATTCATGGTTGTAACTGACACTAACGTTGTACCCATAAACAAAAGGACAGAGGTTTAGGGTCAGTCTCATTCTGGCAGATCAATTTACATAGAAATGCCACAAAAACAAACAATTCAGCTCAATTGGAAAAATATCACTTATAATTTCTCTAAGTAATATACTGCTAAGAAATACATTTTAGAGAAGATATTTATAAAGCCAAGTTTTATCACTATACTATCTATGATTCAAGACCCTCAGATAGATGTAGGTCAACCATAAATATGTCTAAGAGTTAACATTTTCTGTTTCACCTCAATTTTGTGTTTTCCTGGGCAAGGTTTAGGGCAGCTATCATCAGCCCACACATCTAAAGCATGATCTTTACATAAACAGGCAAAGCCAGCATTCTATAGCTATTGTCTAGATAGATTAGTCAGTGGGAGAAAACTTTAGCTATTCATGCACAAAAAATAAAAATATATTTTTAGCTGGTATATTGTGCTCAGATCTATTTGTGCTAATTCCTTTAAATTACACATTCCCAACCTTTATTTGTTCTCTCAGTTTTTTTTTTATTTTGTTTTGTTTTGGTTTTTATTTTTAACCCATTGGCATTCAGGGGTTACTCCTGACTCTGCAGTCAGGAATCACTCCTGGCAGGTTGAAGGCCATATAGTATGTCAGAGTTCAAACCCAGGTAGCCCCTGTGCAAGGCTTTGCCCTACCCACTATCTCTCTGGCCCTCTATTCTTTTTTTCTTTTCTTTTTAATTTTTTGGGGGCCATACCCTGGCAGTACTCAGGATCTACTCCTGGCTCTGCGCTCAGAAATTGCTCCTGGCAGGCTTAGGGGACAATATGGGATGCAGGGGATCAAACCTGAGGCCATCCTGGGTTGTCCGCATACAAGGCAAAAATGTCTTACCATTGTGTTATCACTCCAGCCCCCCTCTACTCTCTTTTCTAAATGAATTGCCATCTTTCCATCTAGTTGCTGTCCCAAGAAAGGCTAGAGAAAGGTCCTCTACAGAAATCAAGATCCATGTAATTTGTGCCTGGAAACAAAGAATATTGAAGAGATTCCAGTGCAGTGCATTTCAGTGGAAAGTAAGAAAGAAGACTAGCACCTTAATGATGTTCTCAAACTCTATCATCAGACTTTCCATGATTCAAATCTGCTATCAAGTACTTAAAGGTCAAGTGATCTTGGACAAAGCACTCAACTTCGTTGTAGTTAAGTCTTGAATGTAAAATGGGAGTAAATACATTTATTCATAGAATGAAAGGATTAAATTTTAATGTAAGAGTTTGGCATAGCATGTAGGAACATAGTAAGTGCTCGTTAAAGAGAACCAGTAGTCATTATTTAAAAGAACATTTAGGTTGCTAGAAATGTCACATTGGAATTTAGTTAACTGTCTGCATAATGGTAAAAGAATATAAGCAGAGCCCTAAAGATATACCTTAAACCCAAATAAAAAGAGATGAAAATCAAAGAGCAAAATCACAAAGTAGAAAGCAAATAGCATCACAACAATAAGTACATATCTAGCAGTAACTACATTTTTTTTGCCACACTTTTTGGTATTAATGGGATGCTTTTAGTTCTGCACTCAGGATTCACTCTTTAAGTGCTCAGAGGGCCGTATGGGATGCTGGGGATAGAACCCAGGTGGTCACATGCAAGGCAAGCACTTTACTTACTCACTGTACTATCTCTCTATTCCCATAGTAGCTGCTTTAAATATACATTGATTAATAATTTCCAATCAAGAAAGTGGCGGAATAGGTTAAAAAAATAACAAAGCTTATCTTGATGCACTGAGAGTCACTTCCTAAATATAGACTCACAGAGACTGAAAGTGTGGAATGAAAAAATAAGTTGAGTTGGTTTTATACTTTTGCAGGAAAACCAAAAGAAAGCTGAAAATAGACTTTAAACAAAGACTTGAGTGAGGAGATGACTCAAAAGGCTGGAACACTTACTTTGCAAGTGGAAGGCTCTACCTAGCTCTTCATGGTGTTCCAAGCATTGCCAGGAGTGATTCCCAAGCACCAAGTGGGGAGAAACTCCTGAGCATCAAGGGTATGACCCGCCAAACAAATGAAAGACCCTAAAATTTTATTCCAAGAGATAATAAATATCTTAATAATGATATATAGCATCCCTCATAAAATCTTTATGCAAACATTTATAGAACATAATTTTTCATTGTTAAAAAAGTAAAAGGAGCCAGGAGTAACCCCTGAGCACTGCCAGGTGTGACCCAAAAACCACAAAAAAAAAGTAGAAGAAAAGCAAGTCAATTAAGTATCCGTCAATTAAGTCAAATAAGTATCCGTTGGGTGTCCATGGGACAATCTCTATGGGAAACCTCAGCAGTAACAAAGAACAAATTACCGGTGTATACTACATAATGAATGCTCTGCAGTATCATTGTGCTAAGTTGAAGGAATTTGCTGCATAGAGCTACATAAAGAATTCTGTATATAATTCCAGAAACATTTTGGAACTAAACCAATGGATCAGATATAGGTGATAACAAAAATTGAAGATTAAACATAAATTGTAATATTTGGTCAAGAAATAAGGTAAATATTAAACCCATCTAATGCCATGGGGCTTATGAGAGCTAGAGCTATACCTGCCATTAGGACTTTGAAATTCCCCATAGAAATACAAGTCAGAAGTCATATAGACAATTGGACATAAGACTCTCAAGCTTTAAAAAAACATGCATGTATTTGTATATTTGCACACATATGAATACATGTAAAGTTTAGAAGAAGAAAAGCCAACAGGCGAGTGGGAAGAAATAGTTAGGAAGGTATAGAAGACATTTTAATGGAGAACTCAAGGAATGGGACTCTAAAGAGAGCATAATATTGCTACACTTATTTTCATTGATTAATGCATATTTAATCATTTCTTCCTGGTAAATATATCCTACTAATGAAGCTTTGAATTTTGACTTCTTTTCATTTAAACAGAAGCATATTCTCTGCATTCATTATGGTGATGTCATAAAGTTCCATCTTTTGAAAATTAATTAAACAGTAAGCCATGCTGGAGATGAGTCCATTTTCAGATGAATTGTCTCTATTTTAGAAATAAATTATCATGCCCAACAATTATTAATGCAAGTATTTGAAAAATTCCAACTGTCTGTATTCAAAAATTCACACCAGTCTAAAGCTCTTCAACAAATTATCAGTTCTCTCATTTACATAATATATTCAAGAAAATGTGTGAGTTTGACAATGAAGCAATTCCTGCAGAGAGGGCAAACAACAGGTAAGACTTGTAAATGAATTGCGAAGTCTCTCATTAAAATATGTTTTAGTTTGAATTGTTCTTTAAGTTCTTTTTATAGGAAACTTTGTAGAGAGCAAAAGAAAATCAGTGGAAATTTGCTTTCTGGTACCTGGTTTCTAAACTAGAGACTGTCTAAATAGGTCATGCATGGGTCAGAAAGTCTAATAAGCAAATGTAGTCACAAAGAAGAAGTGCAGAAATATGCCCTTTGCATACTCAGTGCCCTGTGTCTGGTGTCCCATGTGTGCCTTTTTATTTGAGTCCAAAGATTAAGTGACTCCAGGGATGAAGGAGACAGAGCCCAATGCTATGTCTGTGCCTTACATTTTACTCAGTTATGCTACTGACATTAAATGAACAAGAAATAACCATTAATTTATTATAATGAAACAGAATAAAAACCAACAATTCAGTGTCCATTGAGCAGTATCACGGAATAGATAATGTTCACAACCAAAAACTCACTCCAAAGAAATTACGCATATACATTCCTGTTAGGCATATTGAATTTTTGGAAATATTTGTTTAACTAGACTTCAACTTCTTTAGAGAAATACTTGCTTCATGGGCGAGGGGTGGTGGTGGCATGGCATGGGAAATCTAGGAAATAATGATGAGCCTATAGACTTGAGTCACATCAGAAAGTAAGGAATTGCTAAAGAAAAGAACGGAAAGCTAAAGTGTCAATCTCAAAGAGCAGCCAATGACTGAAGGTGAGGAATTTGATTAATTACTCTATTGAATTGTGATCAATATTGATAGAAACAAATGAGAAAATAAATGCAAAAGATGTTTGAACTTTCTGTAGAGAATTTCAAATGATTCTTCTCATTCAGGAGAAGTTACACCCCTTCTAGGAAAGGCAAGTTCCCTCCCACTGAGTATGGTCTGATTTTAATCACTAGCTTCCCAAGAATAGAAAATGAAAAGAAAAATTGAAACACTGCAGAGAAGAAAGCAATCTGGCATTGCTCAAGATCAATATCACCTCTGAAAAGTTAGGCTATAACAACTCCCCCCCGCAGAAGATGCAATGAGATGATCGCCTCATTTTTGTTATATTCTCTCTCTAAATAACCTCTATTTAACTGAGAGAAAATTTTGGAAAATACTTTTTAGAAATGTTAAGGTCCTAAATATTAGAGAATCTGAAAATCAGGTGGGGCTAAGGATATAAGAGTACAAATCTAATATAATATTCTGGATGCAGTGATTTAACAGAAAATTCACTTAAAAAATGACAGAAGCCAGGCTGGAGTCCTGTACAAAGTTTCATATGCTTGAGGTGTATGCTGCTCACCTCTGTTGGGTCCCAGATATGACTGGCACCCCCACAAAACCTGCTATTATTGCTGGTACAGAATTGGGAGTAAGCCATAAGCAGCCCTGAGTGTATTCTCTTCTAAATGAAATTTTAAAATGGCAAAATAAAAATAATGCCTGTGTTCTGATAGCACTGTATCAAAATTAATTTTCTAGATTAAAAAAGAGACCAATAACAAGCATGCTATGGTAATGGAAAAGTTGGGTTAAGACTATATCAGAAACATTCAGTGCTAAATTTTCAACTTTTGTATAAATTTACATTTATTTCAGAATTCTAAGTTTAGAATAATTATATGACTCTTGGCAAGAGAAGAGACTCAAAGATATACCACATACAGATAATGAGTTCAATCTCCGGGACCACACACATACATACATACAAATTATATAGCCTTTACATGCAAGAGAACAAATTATCTAATAAGATCATAATTTTTTTCTTGGGTTTCCTAGAGACACAGGCTTCCTGAGTACCAAAAACACAATAAAGAGTAATAAAGAGTCAAGCAAGAACATAGTTTCAGATAAATGTTAGTCTGGTCTGATCACATGGATGCAGAAAAGTAAAAGGTGGCCCAAAGTTATGATGGGGTCAGGAAGGGCTCACTTGCACCACTGAGCTCTCTTGATCTATTTAAGGGACTACCTTCTCTCTTGCCACAGCATCTTCAAGACCTTACATGCTGACAATAGAGTATTGTAGAGGAAGAAATTGGATAGAGAAGCCTTCTTTGACATTTCAACACTCATAGACTGGTACCAGTCTCCAGACCAATGATTGAAAAACACTAGCATGGGCAAGTTACTCTTGCCAGAGGTAACTCCATATCTGTAATTGGGTTACTCTCTCTCTTGTTAACTACACATGATATATTTTTCTCTCATTGAACACCACTGCTAGACTGCCAGTGGTCTAGTGGTCTGGTCTGGTAGAGCATTCCAAGTCTTTCTCTTGAATGTGTCAAAAGTCTTGGTAACCCAATTTCTGATCCGACTTCAGGCAGAAATTGTCATTAATAAATAAAGTCAGGCATAGAAAATGTCAGGATGGATCATTACAGTGCCATGTGTATATTTTACTCTGTTCCCAAAAGATAGCAACAGTTCAATGTTCCAATGAGTGGTCTCAGTTTTCCTCTGCCAGCATAGTCACTTATTTCTGTGTCTTTCCAGAACTACCACCCAATGTTTGTAAGGTATCTTACAGATATCTTTAATGCTAAGAGGGCTCTGTGTGCTTCAGCTTTGATTAGTTGCAGCAACCCCTTTTTGCCTTAGGACTGCTCTTAAAACACAGTCTTCTTCAGAACCAACAGGTCAAAGCACTATCCCCAGATCTGGAGTATGCAAAATCTGGAGAAATCGATCATGTTGGTTGTAAAAAATGCAATATACAGCAATTTTCCTCGATTTTCAGGAGATGTGCTAGCAATTTCCTGAATCTCTGTGGCATTTATCTCCTGCTGTCAGGGTAGTGAGTGCATTTATTTCTTTTTGCTCAACAAATTCATATGAAGTCATCAATATAATGAATCAAGGTGATGTTATGCTGTATATTCAATGTGGCAAGGCACTTTGACTATAATGTCATGAAGAAGGAGAGAATTACCTCTTCAAGAGAAACCGCAACATGAGCTGAAGAGATTCCCAAAAAGGGGAGTGATATGCATGAAGCATAAAAGCCCAGAACCTGAAGTAGTTTAGGGGTGGTTGCACTGGAAACTTGGAAGGCCACCAATTATACTTGTAATAAACACCATGAACATAAAGTAGCTAAAATAGACACAAGGAAAAAAATGAATCACTCGTGAATTAAAATAGAGAAGATATTTTAGGCAAATGACTGACAATTAATTTGTTATAATACCAAAAAGAGAAAAGCCATTTACTTGTGGCTCAATGAGCCATGCTAAATTTCATGAGTTTTCATTTATATTTACACTTGTAGGACGTGAATTGCATATGACATCATTTTAAAGTCAATGACTGGAGTGAAAAATCAGAGGGAGTAGAGAGGAGACTTTAAAAATAGCTTCTATTTTTAATGGCAAATATTCATTCTTTTGAAAATCTTCTGGAGATAAACTCGTGGTGTCAAGCCATATTTTAAAATGGCTAATGCCCAACACAGAATCTTTGTTCAAGTTTCTATCAAATACAATTTGGAAAAAAATTGTTTTTGCTGGATGCATTCCTCGAAGCATTGCTAACACTCTCGACGCTAAGTATTCCTGACACCACTGAAGAAAAGGAAATTAGAACGTGAAAGTTGAAGTGTGCATGGGACAGTCAGAAGATGAGAATTTGAGTGGCTAATGATTTTAGTGTTCATGACAATTTCTGGAGTGGGTGGCTGGCCATTTTAGTGAGCCTCATTCTAGAGGGTCAATATGGGCACCTTTGGGGCAGCTGGAAATTGGGTTCATGAGGTAAAGGATATGGCAAATTTGTGTAACTGCTGTTCTACAGTTACGGTCTTTTGTCTATGACATATGGATAGAAAGGAGAGTCAAGCCTAGGTTTGGTAGGGAGCCTAGTATGTTTTCTTTCTTTCTTTTTTTTTTTGTTTTTGTTTTGTGGGTCACACCCGGTGACGTTCAGGGGTTACTCTTGGCTATTCGCGCAAAAGTCGCTCCTGGCAGGCACGGGGGACCATATGAGAAACCAGGGGATCGAACCACGGTCCGTCCTAGGTTAGCGCAGGCAAGGCAGGCACCTTACCTCCAGCGCCACCGCCCGGCACCACCTAGTATGTTTTCTGATCTTCTATGTATCAGCTCTTGCCAGAAGAGCAACAATCTCTAGATACAACTGTTAACATACCATTATCCAAGAAGAACGCAAAATGCATGGAGCAGATCCACACAAGCTGTTCCAGTCAGATACAGAGTCGCTTGGCTGAACTCAGCTTGGATCAGCCAAACCCCAAGTGACCAGAAGACCCATTAAAATAAAAGATCGTGGTGTGTGTGTGTGTGTGTGTGTGTGTGTGTGTGTGTGTGTGTGTGTGTGTATCTAAGAGTTATCCTGTGATTCTGTTTTGCAGGTGAGCACTAAGTCAGTAGATTTTGCATAAGTTCATTTCTACCTTGTGCTCTTACTGTGGATCACTGTTCTCCATTTTCTTTCAATCTTGCAGAATCTTCCTGAAAGTACAGTAGCTTTAATGTTAGATGTTCTCCAGCTATAAAATCTCCACTATTTTCCTTAGCTGCTTAACACTCAGGCCTGAACCAGATGTAAATTTTATCTGTGAATATCGAGGAATTAGCTACAAAGTGACGAACTAAAGTAATTATCCAATTAATAGGTAAATGCTTCATTTTTCTAATATTTCTGTGGCTAATATCTTGTTATTTACTATGAATGTCAAAAGGATATTTTAGTATGTTTAATTCTATTGAGGACTATTTGAAGGTGGGCACCAGGGTCATACCTAGCAGAGGAAAGGAGGTCAGGGTAGTGCACAGGACTGAACACTGGACCTTGAACATGCCAGCCATGGGTTGGACTCCTTGAGTTCTCCCCCTAGCCTCTTGCTGAGGGATCAAGAACCCAGAATTATAGTCAATCCTAATACATAATGCTCACATGAGTTTTGAAACCTTTCAAAGAGATTCACAGCTCAAGGACTTATATTATCAAATTAAAGTCCCCTCTGAAAACTGATTGATTACACTAAAGACCCAGGGATGGATTAAACTAAAGTCCATCCTTACTTTACCTTACCTTACTATCCTAAGGCTACTAGCTCCACAAGATGCTGTAATTATTCCAGGCTACTAAATTTCAGAGCCCACAAACTCATATAAATCTTATCATAAAAAGTAAGATCAAACAGAAATTTCCTTGAAAATTAATATTTTGGAGATAGATAGTACAGCGGTTAAGGCACTTGTCTTGCATGCAGACAACCTGGTTTGATCTGAGCACAACATATGGTCCTCTGAGATTTGTCAGAAGCTATTTCTGAGTACAGAGCAGAATAAGACCTGAACTCTAGAAGGTAGGTAGGAAGGAAGGAAGGAAGGAAGGAAGGAAGGAAGGAAGGAAGGAAGGAAGGAAGGAAGGAAGGAAGGAAGGAAGGAAGGAAGGAAGGAAAGAAGGAAGGAAGGATGGTAAGAAGGAAGGAAGGAAGGGAGGGAGTGAGGGAGTAAGCAAGAAAGAAGGGAGGGAGGGAAGAAAAATTGAAGTACAGAAAGAAGGAAAAAAGAAAAGAAAAGAATGAAGGAAGTACAGAAAGAAGAAAAAAGAAAGATAAAGAATGAAGGAAGAAAATAAAAGAGGAAGGAAAGAAAGAAAAAATGAAAGAAAAAGAAATACTGCAACTAAGCTGTAATCATATGCAGTTCACAGCTGTGTGTAGATTAGAAAATCATCTGCTCATAGGTGACAGGTGATTAAGTGCATGTCACACAAGCCCATCTTTAGACCCCTCTACCTTCTAGGCTGGAATGTTTGAATTTGTAATGGCCACAGTTTAGCAGTAGATTAAAACTATTGCAAACTCTGAACAAGATAATTGACTATATTAAATATGAAAATACTATGTTCAAATTGCTTTAGGTATTGTAAAACGTCGCTATTTTTGAAAATGATAAAAATGCTATTTGAATCTATTTTTTTGGCAAGAAATATTTTAAAAAGTCAACTTGTTAGCTTGTTCAACTATGAACAAAAAATAATTAACTCAAACCTAGAAGGGATATTTAATAATCTAAGAAAAGTACTTTTCAGGTAAATTATATGTCAATTTATATATATTTAAACTCCATATCTTTTCTCACTCACTAGCTAATATTTTCTATTTTTGTTTTACAATTTTATCAAGCTGTGCCTAATTTGGCTCTATTTTTATGTATATTATTTTCTTTTTGTGTCTTAAGTCTTGGAAAATTCTTAGCTAAAATATCCTTAAATACAGTTTATTTTTATTTGCAAAAAAATGAAAGAAAGAAAGAAAGAAAAGAAAAAAGAAAAGAAAGAGAGAAAGAAAAGAAAAAGTAAGAAAGAAAAGTGGAAGAAAAAAGGAAAGAAAAAGTAAGAGAAAGAAAAGAAAGGAAGAGAGTGAAAGGAAGGAAGAAAGGAAGGAAGAGAGAAAGAAAGAAAGAAAGAAAGAAAGAAAGAAAGAAAGAAAGAAAGAAAGAAAGAAAGAAAGAAAGAAAGAAAGAAAGAAAGAAA